>JAYJMH010009008.1:0-24336 GCA_036873815.1 Phacellophora camtschatica
TCTTTGGAATTAAGTTGTTTTGTATGTGCTACCCCCCCCCTTCCCCCCCCTCTGCAAATGAAGCTTAGATGGGTTTTCCTGTTAATTGGAAATGAATCTGGTTATTAAAACTTAGTTAGATTTTGAAGTATCAACAAGCTGACAAAGTTTTCATTACTATTTTCGTGAACATCAGCGAACATTCGTGAACATTCATTTTTTCTCTGTCTCAGCAACCTGCTAAAATTGAAAAACGTTTAAAAGTGAATCATTTTAGAAGGTTTCTTTTAATACGTAAAATACTGTGAAACTCTGTATTTCAAAGTGACAACTACATATATATGTTTCCTTGCAGCATATTTTCAAATGGGAGCAAGTAGAATATCACAAGGAAGGAATAGATTGGAGCGACATCACATTCGCTGATAATAAACCAATTTTGGTAAGATATTTTACTTCTAAAACGTTAAATGGCGTAGAGATAACATTGGGATGTCAAAGTTGAAAGAAATTGAGATGTTAATTAACCTATAAATATATATACCGATAGATATATATATATCTGTTTATTTTTGTGTGCTTTGATTTTCACTACGAGACCAAAATATATTACTAGCTGAAATAATTTTTTTTTATATTTTGAAGGATTTCTTTTTTGGCAAACCTGTTGGTTTTCTTGCTATTCTGGATGAAGAAAGTCATTTTCCTCAAGTGAATAAATTTTAATATCTTGCTTTGTACCTTAATTATTGTCTCGAAATTTTAATCCTGTTTGAGCTTCCGGTTGTCCAAAAAACAAACTTTTATTGCTTTTGCAACTTTAGTTAAAAAAGCTTCTGTGCGGTTACCTACAGTAGAAAACCTGATAACTAACAACCAATTTGAGACCTCATTTAGGGAAATTGCAAATATATGAAGGGGAGTCCGTCATTGAGGAGTTTTTAGGGCTTGCATCCTTTCAGAATTGTACCTTTTTTTTGTGTAATTGGGCAAACGAACCATAACATCTTCTGTATTGTCGCTGCCTCCTCTAAAATCATTGAAAGTCTCATCGACCGTGAGTTGTTCCTATGAAAACTGTCAAAGTGAAGAAGTTCCTTCAAATCTTGAACTGTGTGAAATTCAATGAATTCTTGAATTCTCATATTTCCAATTAAGATGCAAAACCAATCAATTATGGATTTTTTGGGACCCCGGTATATCAAGAAGCACGTATCTTTTCAGATTCACAGATACACTTATTGCTAAAGACGTTTTTTAAATGATATTTTTGTGCCATTCCAAATTTTTCGTTATAAATTATCAGGGATAGTTTTTCTGATGATCGATTTTCAATTATGGTAAGATTCTTTCTTGTAATTTTTATTTCAGAGCACCGATTTAACTTTCACTCAGAAACTTTCTGGAAACTTTCGAAATCAAAGACGCGTTTTTCAAGGTCCAAAGAGCGATAGAAGCATAACATTTGCTGTGCTTCACTATGCTGGTCAGGTACATTCATTTTTTTTTAAATATTGTTTGACAATAACGTTTTTGTGAAAGAATTATTTTTTTTATTATGGTAGATAGATTTTGGACGCTAAATTGGTTGAGGGATTTATTTGGCGAAAATTGCTTTCCTTTCTATAGCTACCAGCAATTTTGGTCAGATAGTGAGTGAATGAGTAAGTGAGCGATCGTATTTAACGTGTCAAACGTGCCAAACCTGCAAAAACGACTTGTTTTGACCAGAAGACATGTGTTATACATATCCCTCCACAATTTTACCAACCTCATAAGGATGGAAAGCTGAGTGAACCTTGGGAGACGCGGCTGGGATTCGAACCCTGGTCCTCCCACTCAAGGGAGAGGCAGGAGTGTTATGCAACTACTGCGCCACGCTCAAGAACAGCTAGTAGCGCCTAATTTTGAAAATCGACGGAGTACGAATTTTTGTAATTTTGAATTTTTCAGATTTTAAAATATTGTAAATAATGTTGGTTTCGTGTTACAAATGTTTACAAAAGGTTTCGTGTTAATTTTTAGTTACAAATGTTTGTTGCTGTGTGCAAATATTAAAATATAAAGAGACTGATTTTGAATTTTTGGGTGAAATTTTTTTCAACTCAGGTTCAATACAGCAGTGATGGATTCCTTGACAAAAACAGAGATACCATTCCTCCTGGAATGACACAGATTCTTCAACAAAGTGAAAATAAATTAATTTCCCAAATATTTTCTGGTAAATTCTTACATTTATTGATTAAATTGATATTATTTTTATTTTTTGACATTATATTTAGTTATATTTCTTCGTCTAAAATTGATAAAAGAGGCTTCAGTTGATAAAAAGTTGTTGATAATGAAGCCAATTTATAGTTTGATACCTTCTTTGCCAAAATCAACCCAACAATAACAAGTTATACTCAATGAAACAGAAAATAGGGGATATTTTCTGCTGCAATCTATTGAAAAATACTACATTATGGCTTTGAGAAAGCCATAAACGTTAGCTTGTCTTTAGTATAGCTCGTGAACTACTCTGTATATCTTGGCAAACACCTGGCATCTATATGCTTGTATTTAAGTAAACCCTGTTATGTGTTTGTGTGGACACAAATATTTGTTTGTTGATATGTAAATATTTGTTGTTTTTTTTTTTAAAGTTTTTTTTAATTAAGATGTTTAAATGTTGTTTTGCAGCCACGATTACCAGGACTGGAACAATGGCCATTCAAGGCAGGTGCACCGTAAAAGGAAAACCTGGTGTCAAGCCCAAGGTATCTTATCCCATAATTCATCGATGAATTTGGCTTTAATTTTGAATATTGCCGTATCATAATTTTGACTATAATTTTCTGAAACATCATATTTTCATTTTTTATTTCAAACAGAGACTCAGTGCATCAAGGCAAAAATTTATGGCAAATAAAAAGGCTGCAACTGTTGGGACACAATTTAAGGTTTGGTTCTTTTGTTCTAGTTTAAGAAATATTTTTTCCAAATATATAACAATGATAAATTTGCAAAGATTTAGAGCAAGTTGTGATTCTAAAGTTTTCTAGCAACTTTTTTGGGGCGATTTTGCTTCAATTTAAAGTGAGCTGTAGCATATTCAAAGACTATTTCGGTTTATTGCATAGATGAAAGATAATTTTAGACATAGCGAGTCTTCACACTGTTATGCCACGAGTACACTCCATTGCCTCTCCATTGCCTCTTCATTTCCATCACTTGCTACTTAACTCGCCTTTTCGACTTGTATCGCTACAGTGGGGTTTTTAGGTTACGAGTACATTTCATTACATCTCCATTGCCGTCACTCACTACTTCACCTGCCTTCTCCGCGGGTCTCCCTTCAGTAGCGCTGCCATGTCGTTACTTCCCCACATCCGTCACTAGCTTCTTCACCCTACCCGCGCTACGTCTCATTCGAGTTACGGCATAAGTCTCAGACAAAAGCTTATCTTCCCTACATCGAATCACCTTGGTCCTCTGTCTCCATTCGTAACGATAATAATAACAACCGATTAATGGGTTCTTATATTAGTAGGTTCTTTTATGCCTGTTTCTACTGTAGTAAGAGATTTCCATGTTTTATACATTAAAAAAATTTCTTTTCATCAAATTTTTGCTTGAGATTGAAGATTTTTTGCTTATTGTTATTTTTTGTTTTGCAGAATTCACTGACACTTCTTATGGAAAAATTGAATTCAGCAGCTCCGCATTTTATTCGTTGTGTCAAACCAAATACGGAAAAGGTAACATTTGTTAATTATTTTTGTATATTTTGTCTCACTTAAAAGGATTCTTTTTTTTTCTAAATCTTTGCGAACTTTGTATATTTACGTTGTTTTTTGTTTCAGATGCCTTCGCAGTTTGATTTTGAATATGTTCAAAGACAGGTATATCAAATTTAAATGTCAATTTTTTGTACTTTATCTCTGATTGATATAGAAATATTATTTGATGATCAAAGGAACCACGATAAATCTAACTGCCATGCATGAAAAAGCACCCGACAGTGTAACCAATGTTTTTTTTTCAAATTGTTTTTAAATCGCAGGAGTTTTTTTCAAAAAGTGATCTTGGAGGAAATTTTGTCGAAAGTTACGTTGTTTATTATGTTAAATTACCAAGATATTGCAGGAAATTTGTAGGCAACAAATTCGCAAGCGCCAAATAAAAATTTCTAGCCATGCCCATTACTTTATTAATTTATTTTTCCGAGATAATTTCATTTCATACATAGTTTCATTATTATTTTGTTGACTATTCTATGTTCATAACCTACTTGACTATTCCATGTTGATAGAGAAAAATAAACTACTAATCCATGTTAAATTAAATTAAATTAAATCGAAATCAACTGACTATCTCATGTTTACGTTTCCGAAAAAACGATACTCTATCTTCAGAATCCTAAGAAGTATTACTGATTTATGAAAGTTCTGTGTAATGTATGAAACTGGTTGGGCATTGTGTCAGGCATTTAAAGCTAGCAGCAAGTCAACTCATCTTATGGGAGTCAAAGAAGGGCATCCCGTGGCGGAGGAGAAAACATGGAAACTTTGTGGGCACACTGCGACGTGACGCGAGAGCCAGCAGTACTGCAGAACTGAGGACCCTTATGCTGGACAGGAAAGAGGAAAGTGTTGAGAGAAATGATCTGCAGATCTCGAGAGGGCATTGGATGATCCACGTTCTGACATTGCATGATCATCATCATTGATCTCAGTGCTACATTTATCTGTGTTTATCAATCAACTGTAGTTGCACAGAACCACCACTCAGAAGGAATGTTTTCAAATTTTATTTTTAACATTCTGAACAGCTTTCATCAACAAGCCCAACTTTATTGTTCATGAAACGTGCTCAATAAAAGCTTTTATTTTTGTTAAACCAGCTGAACTATACTGGTATTTTGGAAACTACGAGAATACGAAAGGAAGGCTACTCCGTGCGTCTCACATTTGAAGAATTCGTAAATAGGTATATTTTTTTTAAATTTTCAATAGGTCGTCTAGTTGTAAAAGTATTTTTTTTTTACTGGATTATTTTATTGCTGTTTGTTTTCCATTTTTTGAGTAATATGAGGGTATCCCTTCACCCCGGGAAGGTCCGTATGGCACATTGCTAAACAACATAAAACTTCATATTTTTAGGAGGTAAATTCAGACCGTGAACTTCTATTTTTAAATTGAGTTGTTTTTAAATGCTACTTCCTTCAGAATCAAATTTAGATGGGATTTTCCGGTTAGCATTTTCACCCCGGAAAGATGGCCCATTGAAAAATAACGCAAAATAATTTCCAGGAGGTAAATGCAGGCAGAACTTTTTATAAATTTCAGTTATTTCAACGTAAGTTTATTTCTTGAATTAAGTTTATTTTTAAGTGCTACCCCCTGAAAAATGAAGTGCAGATGGGATTTTCCTGTTAATTGGAAATAAATCCGGGCATGAAATGGTTAAGGTGGGGAAGTGTTAATTGTAAATGAATCTATACGATAAACGTACCACCTTATTTATCTCATAAGAATGAATACTCTTTTGCGAGCGAAGTCTTCCTCGCGATATCATAAGAATGTTAGCAATTTCTATAGCAATTTCTTTAAACATTTTTTTAATTTTATATTCCATTAGAAATTTTACAAACACGATACTAATTACGCTACATTCAAAATACTGTACAATACTATTGGGACCACACCACAGAGAGCAGAAAAATATATCTACAAAGAAAAATAAAACATGACATAACACAAGATGGGATTTGATAGTTGCATGATGTCTAAGGTGTTTGAACTAGTTTAATCAAAACGTCCAATGTTGTGGATGTAACGTTAATTATCTTTATTATATAACTTTAAACATAAATTGCAGATACAAAATAATTTCACTTGATCTTGGTCTTCCTCCAACATCACAATCATGTGCCTGGATCTTACATACAGCAAAAATGAATCACTGGAAGATTGGGTGAGAATCAGTTATAAATATGTTGCGTTATTATTGTTTTCATATATTTTTTCTGTTATTATTTTCTGTAATACAGCTGTATGTTTTCTGTTTATCTTTATATCTGGTTTTTTTTTTCAAAAAATTGATAAAACGGAAAGATAACGGTGATGGGAAATGGTTTTTCAAAAGTAAACATTTTAAAATTATAACATAATAATCTTATCATGTTCAATCCGATGAATTAACTAAAAATTTTATTTCTTGAGTGAAATTTATCTCCAAAATGGAAAGTAACAACTCTTTGTGGTTCGGTGTAAATTTAGAAATCTTTAGTTTTCTAGTATTTTTGGAACTATATTGCAAATAAATACTGTTTTAATTATTTGTGCATTATTTATTCATTTTCGCTTCACCAGACATACAAAAGTGTTCTTGAAATATTGGCATTTAGATTTGCTGTCACAATACATTTGCAAACTCGATTTGTCTGCTGTTCAAATGCAAAAAGGTTTGTAAGGTCCATGTTTTTGATTTTTATTTCACGAAACGGAAAGTTTATAAAAATAGCTATCTCCGGAGCATAGGCGTAGAAATAAGGAGCAGAGGACATGACTCCCCTGAAATTATAATTTTACATTTTCTTAACAATATTTTCGGATGTTGTAATTTCCCCTGGCCAGAACATAACTCTATGCCTATGCTACGAAGGATATGGAAAAAGGATCACCGCCATAATCTACGGAAATTAAAACCCAATGCACAAGCAGAGGACTAGTATTTTGTAAATCTTTTTTTTTTGTAAACTGTCAGTTTCTGGAAAATCACCCAACGACACTTTCAGATCAATGCGTGCTCTGAGATTAGTAATTGTAAATTATGAGGTTTTAACTATTAATTGTAAATAAATAATGAAAATTTACTCTCATTAAATTGTTTGGATTTGACGATTTTGGAATTTTGATCATTTTATTTCAAAATTTGATTTCGAGTGTCTCCATGAAAGCTCCACAAAATTAAACACCTCTGACCAGCGGTTGTGCACATTTTTAAGCCTTAGAATAGCTGTTAAGAGAACCTTGAGAGTTGGATTTTTTTTTGTTTTTTTTTTGAATAGTTGTTCGAGGGTTCATTGTCAGGCGTCGAGTGAGACAACTGAAAAAGAATGCTGGAAATGAGGCACAGAAGATTGTCAATTTTCTTTCACACATGGAAAGACATGGAAATTTAATTTTAAATAGAGAAACATCTTTGCAGAAGATCCCAGTCAGTGAGTACATGGATATTTTCTCATGAATCTTTGAGCCTTGTTCTGATAATTGTTTTTAAATAGAACTAGCAGCTAGAATATGTCATTCCTATCTTTGTTACGGTAGACACTGGATTATTGTAGCGATAATAACAATGGTACGAGCAATATTTGTCATATATCTGGGGATAGCTTATGTACGTTAAGTCTACATAACCTAGCTCTCACTTGTTTTTTTAAGAAAAAGCTGTTGGCAAGTTACGAGTATTTTTTTAGTGCAATGAATTTTATATTTAACATAATTGGGCAAAATTTTGTCAGTGGAAATTTAGAAATGAATTTGGTTGACACAAATATAGTCGTGTTATAGCTTCTGCTAGGACTAACAAGAAGATAACATAAACATTAAAACACAATGCTAAACAGTGTTGCACTGATTCTTAAGTAGGCACATAATACTCAATTTCGATATACATGTATGTACTGCCTTCCATAATGGAATCAGCAGTTTGGTCTATTGAAATTTGATAAATGTACCAAAAAATATTGAAATAGCATTTGATAAATACTGATAATTTTTATAAACTTTTTCACCAGAGAATATGCCTTCTCCATCTGAGTTCCGTCCCATGGAGGACAAGTTTAATTTCCCTCCTCCCCCGTCAAACATGCTTGATCACAGAGAGGGGGTAGAAATTAAACCAAGATTGGGATCGGTGGACCTAACAGAGGAAGATGTTGATGAAGATACTTTGGAGGTTGAGGAGGACGCATTTAGGCCCATTCCTAAATATAATCAAAAATGGTTTGGTCGCGTTGGAACCAAAAAAGCGTAAGTTAATTACTTTTTATTTTTATTTGTAGCATTCGTTTTAACTTTATCTTTGTAATATATGTATTATAATAGTATTTAGTGTATTATTAAAATAATTAAATTGTAACAACAGAGGATCATGTTTTTATTTAAGTCACGAGTTGGGTTGTATATATTTTGCTAATAGCCAATTGACTTTCAGCATTTATCGATTTAGCAACATGTGATGGAAAGTTTGTAATGTAATTGATTAATTTAAACAAACACATTGTCTGTCAGAACAATAAATACAAAATTTGTTGCTACATGCACCATCGCTAGCAGTGAAATATATATAAGACGGACATACAACAAAACGGACAATGGAAAGTTACTGTTGCATGTTGCACCGTTTCTTATGTAACGTCTCTTAAATTATCTCTATAAAGCGGACACTTCATAAAAACGGACAGTTATGTTTGGACGAATGGTTTTCGCTTTATAGAGATTCTATTCTGCTTCAAAATAACATAAACAAAATAAACGTACTCAACAACTTTTTATTTCCGCTGTTCTGATTCAACCATCAATAATTATTGTATTTTAAGATGATTTTGTTATTTCTAATGATTGAGAGTCTTATTTACAAACTCATTTTTGACATTGATGCTTTGCGGCCGTAACATTGACTTTCGTATAATAAGAAAGTCGTATGTGGCCTAACCAAGGCACCGACGCAAGGATGGTGCATGCAATGGCAGGTCAGAAAAAGTGTAAAATTTTACCGCATTCACAAGTTTGTATCTAAAAAGAAACTACAATGAGCAGCAACTATGACTGTGTCTATAAGATGGCAAGATATAGTTGTTACAAGTCAGCCCAGAGGAGCACGCAACTATTTTTCGTACGGGGATGTCAGTCCGATATTTTTAGGTGAAGTTTTTTTTCAAAATATGGTACTTTAGGCAAAAAATAGTGATTTTGATATTTTTGGGCTACTTTAAAATCTCTTGGGCTGAGCCACCGGTATGATAAATTCCTGAGTGCCTCCCTGGGAAAAGCAATTTCACTACCAAAATTGTGTTTGCTTGAGACATTTGTTTTGATTAGGATCCATGTTAGTCCATGTTTAATTGATTAGGATCCATGTTAGTCTATTTAAACCAAATGATCAGCAATTTCCAATTTGAAATTTTAATATCTTTTTTAAAGGGCTGCACGCTGGTTTCAAGAAACACAAATTCCAAAGGGAGCCGTTCATGGATCAAGTGGTAATCCTGACGATTGGTTTCATGGTCTCATACCACGAAGGTTGGACTATATTTTGAGGTCCCTTGAGGGGGGGGGGGTGCTACGGTTATTTTGACGTACTAATAACTCTGCTCGTGCTAGGGGTATGCTCGGTTTTATCCGTACAAACTCGGTCCATTCCTAGCGTAAATTTCACTCATTTGTAATACAATAAAAATTCACATTATAAAGAACCTACTTGCGAAGGGACCTACTTTCTGAAATTGAACATGGCAACTTTTTTTTATCATTTTTTTATTAAATTGATATTTTATTCTATTTGAAGTTTTTTGTCGTTGAACATTTTAACAATTCGTTTTTAGAGAAGCAGAACGCTTACTTCGTCAGGAACCAATTGGATGTTTTTTAATTCGCGTCAGTGAAAGCAAATTTGGGTATTCGCTGTCGTACAAGTATGTCTGTTAATTTTATCAACTTTATCTATATATCCCCCATTTGTTATTGGTTCATGGCACAAAAAAATATATAACGAGATGGTTTTGAGGGATGAAAATTTTCCAAATCCTCAATTTTTGCAGATGTTATTTTTATTTCATATTAGGATAATGAATTGCCTTTCTGTCACACTGCTTAACAGCGATACTTGTGCGTCAGAATTGATAAGTTGATTGTTTACATTTAACCACACACTCAATAGCAAACATATGAATTTTGTTCCATACTACATTAATGAACGCAAGAAAGCATTTTGCCACATTGACGTTGCAAGTTGGTACGGCGCTACAGAGGCACGTGGTTTTTTGTAAAATACACCCTGTAGAAAATTGATTTAGATTGGATTTTTGTGAGGCAATAATTTTTCTGGAGGGTTTTTAAGTCAGGAAAGGTAAGCTGCTAGGTGGAACACGTGCTTTGTTTCTTCCTTTATTAAACATTAGATTAACGTTTGGAGAGAAAATTTGAATTTAATTTTTTATCTTTCCTCGTAGGTCAACGAATCGTTGCATGCATTATTTCATTGAGCAAACAAGATCAGGAAAATACGTTATTGTTGGATTACCGAAAGCCTTTGCGAGTCTTCGTGAACTTATAAGTCATCATTCAAAGGTATTGTTTATTCTTATAGATATGTTTATATTAATTCAAGAACCAATAGCTTTCGATAGTTTTGCAAATGTTTTATTATTTATTTGTCATACACCAGGTGACTAAAAAATATTCGTTTGCAGGATTGTTGCTTGAGATTCATTAGGCTATAAATTTCAGATTCTGCTTAAAACGACGTTGGAAAGGAGGACTTAGAATTTGGGATATCATCCAGTCATCTGCATTCACATTTACCTGTCCAAAACTGAAAATTAATATTGCTCTCATTTTCAAGTCAATTTACAGGAACGCCATGCATTGTCAGTCTACGTTTTGATATTAAAACAACTTGATTGTTCATATTGAATTGATAGTTTGGTTTGATCAGCGATTCTTTTCAAATTTAAACTTACAAGTCGCCATTAAACCAAAAATCTTGTCGAAACATGGATTGGAGATGACTGGTGCTTCTTCAAGTTAACCTAAAAACTCTAGAATTAGGGCAATTTTATTTTCAGGTTTTTGACAGTTAGACGTAGTCACAGACGACTGGATGATATCCCAAACTCTAGGTTTGCCCTTTGGACATCCCTGCAAAGGGAGACATTTTTTTGGGTCACCCTGTAAATAATGTTTGTTTTTTTAATTTGTTTTTTATCACACTTATTTCGTTCGAGCAGTAGGGGTAACTTTTCTGTTTGCAGGAACGTTTGGCTTTCATTTATAAACTTTCAAATACACTCTAAATGTTGACTTTTTAATATTCTTATTTTAGGTTCCCTTAAACGATAATGGAGATACGCTTACAACTCCCTGTGGCCAGGTGAAAAATATTACTTGCTTCTCTTATTTAAATGTATTTTATTTTCTTTTATTCATTGCATATTGCAATATCGATATTTATTTATGTATCAGTATCATGTATTAATTAATATCTGTATCCTTCATATCGATGAAATCGTACAAATTTGTATTAACTTGGTTTTTTTTGTTGTATCAGGAATGTGAGACCCCAGATTATGAAGATCTGTATGCTGAATTGGCAAAAAAATTAATCCCCATCAAAGTCAAGGTACAGCTTTTTATATATATATATAGATCTTTTACCTGATGTAATTAATTGTTAGAAGTTTAATTTAGCAAGTCAATAACTTCATTTGACATTTGACTTTATCGGTGTTTTTATGTAACATCCAGGATTTTTTCAACTTCTTCGTGTCTAGATACCAAAAGGTACATTGTAACTACCTTGATTTTCTGAGCGTTCGTTGGCTCAAACGAAAGAAAAGAATCTTACGTCAACGTTTGATTGACTCTCAGGAAAATCAAAAACATAAAGCGATATTCGAATGGGATTTCAATATCTATTTTTGTCATTCTTTTGATGTCTGATAAATTAACATAAATTAACATAATCCCGAAATCATCTTCGTTGTAACTGTCTCACCATACAAAGTTTGATTAAATCTTTTTTGTATATCAGGAAGATGGATTCGGATTTACGCCGATCAGCGAACTTCCACCGCCCATTCCTCTCAAGGCAAAAGAAGATAATGAAATTGGATTGACAGTTGCCAATGATTTGCCACCCCCTGTTCCCATAAGAGCAAAAGAAAGACAGTTATCTCAAGAGGAAGACATTGGAATGACCCCGTTTGATCAGCTCCCACCCCCTATTCCTTTAAAGCACAAGAAGCAAAGGTAGTCTCACATCGTCACAGAATTGCGTGAATGATATTTTGCTACCAGCCCTCATAGTTATCAGTACTGCACTCTAATTGAATTTTTAATAAAGCTGATTTGCATGAGTCACTGTAAGATCAAAGTCTGATAACACAACGCCTATAGATGCATGACAAATAACAGATGTACATTTCGTTCTTTAAAAATTATTTTGAAATGTGTAACTTAAGAACGAATAATTTTACATCCGCTATCTCTCTCTACTACCCGTTATCTCCAACACTCGCTGTTTCTCGTGAAATAATGCTCGTTAATTCGAACATTCTCTACCTCGAACAGATTTAAATTTCCCATAAGAGTTCGGGATAGCGGATATCGACTTTATCTATATAGATGGTGTGTTATTTCGACTATAATCTTCCATCGACGATGTTCATGCTGAAATGAAATGGAAATTTGTTAAATTGCGTTCAGTTATTTCCAAAAGGTATGATTTGGCTAATCGAAGGTCTGTCCTAAAAATCCCTCGCTGAAAAAATAGTTTGATAAAAATAAGATCATTTTTTCTTCAGCCTTTAATTTTTTTATCAATTTAAGATTTTGACTAAATACCTAAAGATCATTTCAATCAGTGATGTATTTTTATAAGTTCCACGCACGTTAACAAATATTCCATTTCAATTTTTATCTTCAAATAAGTAGACTGCATTTCATAGATTTGATTGCAATATTTTGTATATTTGGCTGGGGTGTACACATTTTTTAAAAGCATTTTGTAAATTATTTATAAAAAAGTGCACTTCTTTCTCGTGTATCAGCATCAGCACATATGATATTTTCATGTGAAAGTACATTTTAACCACTGTTTTTTATTTCTAAACGTTGGATCCTGCAAGAAATTGGAACATTATAGGTCTGTTATTTCTGGTATGCTGTTTGCCATATCTTAAAGAAGATGAGTTTTCATCGTTTTTTATGGTAAAATCAATTCAAACCCCGAGTGGTGTTTACATTATAAAGGGCGGCGTGATGACAATTATAACGCGATAAACTCACCACGGCATTTCATCACACGTTTAAATTTCAACCCGGGATGGGTTTTTATCGTGGTTGATAGTAAAATCAATTCAGGTTTATATGATATAGGGCGGTGTGATGACGCTCATCGCGCAATAATCTTACCATGTCATCTCATTACACGTTGAAAATTCATCTCGGGATGGGTCTTCCTCATGGCCCCTTGAAACTCAATTTTTCTGAAGGGTCACCCTCCATAAATATTTGAAATGAAGTGTGATGACGCTCATCTTGAAATAAACTCGCCACGGCATCCCATCACGCGTTGAGATTTCATTCCGAGATGCGTGAGCACAGAAAGCCCAATCGCAGAAAAAATGTTTAAAATGATAAAAATGTTAAAATGGAAAAATTTAAAATGGTAAAAATGTTTATAAAGTTGAGTACCTTTATATGCAGTTTAGTGTATTGTATTGTAAACATACAATTGATAAACATGCGCTACAGTAAAACAACAATAACACTGCCACAGTTTACTTTCGTCGTCATGACTGCACTGGAAAGAGACTGATTTGATAGTGGATGGGTTGCGTATAGAAGACAGAGAAAGAGAACAATACAAAGAGAAAACACTGAACTGCGTACTTGGTTACCAACTTTATAAACACTCTGACCAGACAAGAACTAATAATTCTGCGATTAGACTTCCTGTGATGTAAGATTGTCGTTTAAACGAGAAACAATTTTCATCCCGAGAAGAGCTCACATGTCAAGGCCTCTTAAACACGTTTAACTAAAGTTTTCTCGCATGAGTTTTAAGTGAATAAGGAAGAGAAAATGAGCAATTCTGAAATTTATAAGTCACTGTGTAAGCATTTCCCTGTTCGTTCTTTTCCATTGGTCATAATCAGCATCACAGGGAGTCCAGGTTGCGAAATAACCGGTTTCCTTTATCCTCCGTCGTTCGTTTTCCGAAAATCTTTTCATTCCCTTGAAGGCAACTCTTTCAACAATTTCATCTATCACTCTTCTATTGATTACCTTCCCGTTGGGACATGAATTGAAACGTTTTACTTCGTCTTCGGCATTTTTATAAACTTTGGGCCTACTTAACCGTCGCGTAAGTTTATTAATTTCATCTACCCTCAATTGTGTTTTTCGTTTTGGATCATAACATTCCTCTTCTGTGTTACTTCTCGTGCTGACTTTGCTTAGTCTCTCTGCCAAACGTTCAACTTCATTTTCATTTAATTTTCTTTCTCTGTCATCTTCAACTACCTCTTTTCGCAAAATTCGTAAATCGAACATCAGGTCATCGTCAAGTTTTGTTTGTTCAGAATCCTTATTATCCTCCTTGGAAATTGTTGACAAGCGCTTTACAATTCTCTCAAGTTCACGTTCATTGACTTTTCTTGTCTGAAAAAGCTTATTTGTTGTTTCTACTTCATAATCATGCCCCCATCTTTTTGGAAGCTTGCTTAATCTTTGCAGCAAATTCTTTTCCTCCATAGGCGACAGCAAGCGTGGCTCGTATGTCTTCGGGCATTTCAGAACACCTGGCAATTTAGATTTTGTGGATTTTCTTCTTTTTGTATGTTTGCTTCTGCTTGGAAGGGTCAAATACTCTGACTTAGTTAATGTTTGGCTTTTACTTTGAGCAGCTTTTTTGTTGCTTGGTGTCTGTGTTTTTGATGATGATCTCCGAGTCGTTGCGCTTGCCATACTTTCCTTTTTATCTTGATAACTAAAAATTCTTCTTTGCATCATCAGTTTAAGTTACGACGAGCATTTATTCAAATCGCAATTCTCTGAGATGTTTTCAATACCTAAGAAACTTTCAAGGTGTTATCTTTACGAAGAAAGGAATGATTTAATCAGTGTTTCTCTTTTTTGTTATTTTCTCTCAGATCTTATCGTTTCCTCGTCTTCAAATAAAACCGATTCTCTCGTTCGTCTTCACCGTTTATTTGCCAAAATTTCCTCGAGCAATCTGAAATTATGAAATCTCCAAACCGAAAGATTACGATTACCAAATGTCAACCAAGTCGCATTTATCCTCAAATAGTATTCTTACTCTGTTTAGCGTTGCTAAAAGACAATCTGTTGTCGCTTCAATCTTATTTTAAAACCACAATTCAGCTCCGGATAAAAATATATGTGACTTTGAAATTTCTTTAACAGTGAATAATTTATCTCGTTGTTTTAAGTATTGTCAAAATAAACACAAACATTTTGGCGTTGCCAAGCGTTTAAGTTCTCAGCTTTCTGAAAATTAGGTAATTTCCTATTTGGGTTTCATTGCAAACATCTTTTGAGAATGGTCTCTCGTGAAAATGAAAATCCTTTTTCTATGAACTAATAATCTTCACCTGCATCCCAAGTTATTTTTTTAAAATTTCAAACCTTTCACGCCCGAACTCACCGACAATCAACAAGAAAGCTTTTATTTTGCAGGGGGCAGCATATGAAAACAAACTCGATTTACGAAAGGACCCTTACGCTAAACCCACTGAAAACAATTAGAAATTCGCATATACACCCCCTGGAAACGCGACGTTTCACGTTATTTTTTAAATTTTCAGGAGAGAAAGGGCACACCTGTGCTTTTTCTGAAGAAATCATGCAATTTAATGGCTCACCTATGTGTTCCTTTCAATATATTAAGTTCGACCATCTGCTTTTCTGCATTTATTTCAAGTTGTTTAAACTATTTTCGATCATCCTTATTCCTTTTAATTTGAAATTTGATTGGGGCCTCTTATTTTGAAGCCTAATGCTTTACTTCTGATTTTAATTGACCGCAGCATGTTGTCTCATGAAAAGTTTTGCTTTTACATTAGTATGGCCTGCGTCAAGAGAAAATTGGTTTGTTCTTACTTATTCGTTTCAAGATTTTGGCAAAGAGAAGTAACAATTGAATTGACAACTGCCTGATAAAGCTTTGCGGAGAATTATCGTAAAAACCTGCAGAGCATTGGCCTTTTCTTCTCCAATTTGCTGGTTTCTAAGAGCCTGTCTATAGGACGCGGTATTGCCCGATTAGGTGGGCTGGCTCAATTCAGGCCAGATTTTGGTGAACAATGAAATATTTTGTGAAAGCAACTTGTTTTTATGGAGCCAACCCGCCGCCTTATCAGGCCAGTTCGCATCATATAAACAGGCACTTGGAAAAAATAAAAAAGTAATCTGAAATGTTGGCAAAATTAGTTGGATCAAAGCACATCCTCACTACCTAATTCCCACCATTTGCAATCAAAACATACATTTCTCGTTTTTGAAAGATGTTTGCACAAAGAAGAGATTTTATCTTTCATGCTTCGCTCAGTTATATATCTTTTTTTTGTTATCACAATATTATGCTACATGAAGAATTGCTCACGTGCGTCTGAAAGAGAAGATCAAGAAACATTTATTGGTGCTGTGTTTCTGTTTTCTGGTTATCGAAATGAATAGAATGACAATAGAATTCTAAATTGAGATAAGAGCACAAAACCTAATAAGACCTAAGTACAATTCGCTTCACACACTCTAAACGCAGAAACGATTGCGTATTACAAATTGACATGTATACCTTCAATTAATACCTTTGAGTTAATACCTTTGAGTTAATACCTACATTTCCCCTACCTCAAAATTTAATTTTGGATTACAACTCACAAAAAGAATTTTATGTATAAAATATCATTTGGAGAAAGTTACACTCATCAATGAATTCACACTATTAGGCTCACTTAAAACGTCGCACTTATGTTGAGTCAACTTCAATCGGTATTGAGTCTCACGAACGCAACCAAAATTCGTCTTGGATTCAAACGTTAAACTTCACTTTCAGCGCAGTTTAATTTTTTAAACGTTAAATTTCAAGAGTTGGTCGATTTTGCAACCTTGTTAATTTTGAAATCATGCAACAGGAGTATCATGAACTTGACGAAATTTGACTTAAATTCAAAATTTGACTTAACGTGTGGCTTTAAGCGATAGATTTAAAATTTGACTTGGCATCTATGAAATGACCCTTAATTTGATAACCTTCATCCTCTTTAATGACGTTTAACGACGTCACAACCGTCACTTTCTATTGTCTGCCACCACGACATTATGACCTTTTAACATTAACCTCTGACCTTCTCAAGTAGCATATGTATATTCTTGGCCGAATTTCGCCCTTTCCTTCGCCAATTTCCTCGTGTCGCTGTTTCGTCATTGTCTTCTTTCCCTTCACTCCATTTTATATAATCTGCCAGTGTCATTTTTACCATTCTGATTCTCCGTTCGCTTTGTGAAATACGTAATCTTTAGATTTTAGATTCATAATTCCATCTTTTAAGTAAAACTTCCATTTGTTCTTACTGCGGGCAATCTGCAATAAAAATTGAATCAAAACAACGTTGTTTAAGATATTTTAATGATGAAAACAATGTGTAAGTTTGAAGAAAATTTAGGAATACCGATAAATATTCGTAATAACTAATTCTTAAGCCTCGTTTCTATATAGCCGAAAATGCCGTTAGTTTGCCCACAACAGCAATCTTCTATTTTCCATGCTCCTAGTATGGCAGGTTGTCGCAGGCAAAGGGTTTCCACATTTCATATTTGGCTGTCGGTGCTACCAGGAGACTGCCGTAATTGCAGGGAAATGTTTCCAACTGAAATTAATATGAAGTTCTGTCTGCATTCACTTCCTGAAAATATTATGTTTTACGCTGTTTATCAACGGGCCATAGGGCGAAGTATTTCAGTAATAAACCTTACCTGCCAATACCCCCTGTAAAGATTAAGTAATTACACAACTTGGATGGTGTTTGATAAACTTCAAGGGTGCACGAGAGTCACAAATTCGTAGCAAAATATATCCATGAAATCAAAACACAGAAACAAATTACCTTGTCGTATTGACATACAATGACATTATCAGTGTCGAAAAGGCCTGTAGGATCTTCATCAGAAATATCATCATCGGTATTTAAAGATTCTCCTTCCTAGAAACGAAAACACATTGTGAAGCTAATGATGCACTGAACGATTCTATCAAATTAGATCATCTATCTATTTATGAAGACCGTCAGGCTGGCCAGCTGCTTCCACATGTTCCTTCCAGACATCATCATGGTCCATCATTAAATTTTTCAGTTTTGCAGTCTTCAAATCAGATCAAATCAGGTGAATTTGATGAATAAATACGAAGACATTTTATTTATGTTTTTATCAATCATGTTGACTCTTTCGTCTCGTTTATCTGTGTTTAGTCCTATTTATTTGGAATGCTATGCAGATCGCCTACTAACAAAACCAAAGAACGAGTTTTGGAGAGGATGTGAGATACGAATTTAACAGCTCGAAAAACGGAACATGGGGTGACTATATTTTTGTTAATTTAGAGCGTTCGCTTATTATTATTAGGTTATCATGTCAATCATCCACATCCATACATCGTCCCTCTAAAGAAGCACATAAGGAATAAGTGATTCTAGTGATAAATCAGTAAAGTAATCAATAAAAGCACTGATTACGTTATTTACCTCTTCTTCCGGCATATCTGCACCTTCATTATGGTCACGTGATTCAACATTGATTGGATATTGATCGTACTCATCATAATTTTCGTCGTCGTCATCACTACTGCTGTCGTCAGCTCCGTCAACTTGGATGATTTGCTGCAAGAACGAAATTTTTTGAAAAAGTGTGAAGAAGACATCTTGTTTGCCTTGATTACCCCTAATTTAGATATTTTATCCATCGGGCAACTGTGAAAAAGTAATCTTTTCATTGAGAGGAATAAGGGGTTTCTTTGAAATTACACATACAATCAAAGCTAGGAATTATATTTTATTACAGAGGGATGACGTAATAATGTACCAAGGTACTCAAGGTGATGTTCCTAGATCGAAAGAAACCAAATAGACACAAAAAATTAAAGATGAAATACGAAATACTGAACTGGCATAAATTTATACTTAGGTAAATAGGGAGCAGCGTGCTCATCAAGACATTTACCTTTGATGCTAAGATTCTTTGTTTTTGATTTTGTGGATGTGCTTGAACTGGTTGTGTGTAAATTACTCTCGGTCCTCTTGCGTTGGCACTCATCCCGAATACTGGAAATGAAAATATGGCAATTTTGAAGGATTATGTATATACTACTGAATGTAGTTTTAAAAAACAACGAAATGAAATACTAATCGCAAAAGCAATGGCAAAATTTAACTGAAAGTGTAACGTTAAAATGAAGAATATGGGAATAGAATTTGGAATGAAAAACGAAAGTCGTGTTAAAATGTTGAATTAGAAGTTGAGCCAACGGGGGAAAGGGGGCGAACACACCCTTAACTGCTTTCAAGCAGGCCTTTTTGCTAGTCGTTTCAGCATTGTTTTTGTAGCCCAGCTGGCCAGATCCTCACATCTGTCCTTTTTTAACTGAAGAACCTTTTCGCCCCCTCAATCCTTCAAGCCGCCCCTGGTTAAAACTCTTATCATTCTGGATTTGGTGCCAACGAAAATTTTCTTTTAACTTTACTTTTTCGTTATATATCTAGTTTTTTTAAATTATTTTGATCAACGAAAGCGACATAAAACAGTCTTTTTACAATGGGTTTCCATCATTTTCGGAGCCAGTAACAAAACGTTTTATCATAGGTACAACATTTTAAAGCAATGCAATTTTTAAATACGTCATTTTGAAAATATTACTTACATGTTGTTGCTGGTTCTCCT
This sequence comes from Phacellophora camtschatica, assembly GCA_036873815.1. Classification (NCBI taxonomy): domain Eukaryota; kingdom Metazoa; phylum Cnidaria; class Scyphozoa; order Semaeostomeae; family Ulmaridae; genus Phacellophora; species Phacellophora camtschatica. Next base: position 19,707 of record JAYJMH010009008.1, read on the forward strand.
TGTAAAACCTATGGAACAAAATATAAAACAAATCAAAAATGTTCGTTAAATTTCCAATCTAAATATGTGCTTGGATTCATTAATTATGAGTTATTAAGCAAAAAGAACATCCGCAAGGTGTTGATGTTATTGAATTTAGTTAGAAAAAACAGATGTGATCAACCAATCAAAAAACAGATGTGATCAACCAATCAACGATTTAGAGCCAATATAAGCAAATAATGGAAACATCCAGTTCTATTATGACGTAATGACTATTATTGGATTGGAAAATTTACCTGGATACCAGTCGTTTGATGCAAAATTTGTTGAGGAATTTGTTGTTGCGGTTGACCACTTTGTTTTGCAGTCTGCTGTTGCTGTTGCTGTTGATGGATGGACTGTTGTTGTTGCTGCTGTATGCTCTGCTGTTGGATTATCTGTGGTTGAATGACTTTTCCATGTTGTTGCTGTTGCTGTTGAATCTGTTTTACATGCTGTTGTTGCATTTGCATAGCATGTTGCTGTTGCTGCGAGATATTTTGTTGTTGTCTTTGAATGTTTTGAAGTTGCTGGTGACGTTGTTGTTGTATTTGTTGCAATTGAATCTGTCGTAGTTGTTGCTGTCGTTGAGTTTGTGAAGCTGTTTGGATATGCTGTGCACTAGCACCAGTGACAGTAGACACTCCAATTTCATGATTCGTTCCCTGTATTGCAAGAGCAGCCTGGGCAGCTGGGGCACTCTGCACAAATAATCAATAATAATTGTGTTATAATATAATTACAGTATGGTCTATTGTATATAACAATATGATAATAATTGAAATTGTATTTATCCTATAACCTGCTTGTTAAAATTTGCCATTCCCACACCCTGCCAAATGTATTGTACACCCTCCCAGAAATACCTTCTCTTCATTGAAGGTTCTAAACTTGAGCAAGAAGTGGCAGAAAAGGGAAAATGATGCTTCCATTTATCAATAATATTAGGTTTATCTTTTTCTAAAATATGAATGAATATTTTTTTTCTTTTACAACAAAACCTCTAAGGGGACCATTGATTATGAAATCTTTTTGAGCTTCCCCTGCCACTCTAGTTTAAGAGTATGTGGTTTTGTAATAAATGTTGGTGCCTGCAATATTCTATCCTTTTTATAGAAAATATATTGTAAACTTTTAATTCAGTGGCATAATGATACCTACATACCGTATTTCCGCCTTGTACCCTTTTAATATTCTATCTTTTTTATAGAAAATATATTGTAAACTTTTAATTCAGTGGCATAATGATACCTACATACCGTATTTCAGCCTTGTACCCAGGACTATTTTATAAAATACCCCTTCTGCATTCTCAGTAGCTTATGAGAAGCAATAAGTATGCAAATCAACATTGACTGAATCTTGTGAGCGAAAGTAGAATTTGAAAAATGAATTATTTTCATGTGGCGTGAATTCATGAGTTTCAATTTGCAGGTACCAGGGATATTACTTCTGAATAAAACAGCCTGGTATGAGGTAGGCTGTCATATTTATTAAGTTTTTTATAGATATTTCTGATAATATCCTCATATACTTTCTTCAAAAATGTTTTTGAAATCTCTCGACTTTTATATCCAAAAATTGTTTTGGTGACTAAAATCTATTGATTTGATTTAAAATAATTTTATTTTCATTTGGTTTTTAATTTTTCATGTTTATCATGAAAATGACAAAAAGATCTAAAATGTGAACTATTTTATAACCAAAAATCTCCAAACAAATTTTCAAACACAATGTCATTAAAATGCATACCAATTGTTGAACATTTGCCAAAGAAGGGTGGTGGTTAACATAGACCATATGCCCTGGATCTGTTGCAACTATTTGACCAGCAACAGTTACTTTCTGAGTGCGACTCTGTTCACCTGCAAACATAAAATTTTTGTGAATTTAAAGAATGTTTGAAAATGTTCACTGAGAATTATTCAACTTGGTTAGCAAAAATTCTTTTAAAGATTGAAAAAACAATTCCAAATTTTCAAGATTTTATAAATGGTGTTTTAAGATTCATCTATCATTTTATTGTTAAAAAATTTATATTTTGGAAATTTGTCACACATATGACAATGGAGCAGAAAGACTCTTTAGAAAATTACTCTCATTTCTATGTTTGAAAAATCACCAAAATTTGAGTGTGTTACGAATCAAGCTAATTTTTTGTTGCCATTTACAAGAAGGGCTAAATTTAACTAGCATATTAAAAACGATGCAATTTTGCCTGTTTCAAACTTGCTTTTGATGGATGGGACATATTATTTTGATAAATAAATAAATCATGTTATTGCAAGTTGCCATCACTTCATTGTAAAGTGATGGCAATATAATGTTAAAAATGTAATATAAAAATATTATTTGCTGCATTAAACGCTTTAAAAGATATTTTTTTTATTTAAATAATTATAAATGGGTTTTTAAAAGTATAAATCAAAATTAGGTTTTTCAAATCGAAATTTATGCCATCATTTATCAAAGTTACCAAAACAATGACAACTTCTAAAATTAACTTGGTCCTTTTCACATTGCAGAAAAACAAATTTTGGAGATGTTTTAAATGTCAGATCTTTTACAATCATTCAATCGTAGTTTATTATAGTTGATAATTTTACTTACTCGAAACAGCAGGCATTGCATGAGGATATGTCAGATTCATTCTAATTGAGGCATCAGCAGGCATAAAGTCAATTGCTCTTGACTGTAGAAGCTTACTTTCCCATAACTTCAAAGAAATAATTTAAAAAATTATAGACTAATTTTTTTAATATAAATTTTTTTAAATAAAAACCTGTGCCAATTTAGTTTTCGAAACTTATTAAAATGAAATTTTAATCTAACAAATCAGCTGTCAAACTTTGGAACGCAGAAATGTTCACATTATCGCAGCAACTTCAGAATTTAATTCCTTGTTTTCGATCAAGGCTACCACCTTACCCGGAAAAACATCATTAATATTTCATTTCCGATTCCCATCATGCTCTACAAACGAAAGACATCTCTATAAATATGGCTTCCAGTACCGGCCAAGTTCAGACGAGAAGGACGCTCTTCAAAGTGGTGGTATCTGTTGTTGTATTTTGCAAACAAACGGAATTAATCAACGGTGAAAAACAGTGGTTAAATCTATTTCCAGTGTACACTGAAGTTATTTGGTTAATTTCAAGATGAGCAAGACAATAAAAGATGAGGGAAAATATTGTTTGACCTTCCTTGTTTTTCGATACCTCGATTTTAGTCCAAAACAAAACGGCCGCCTCTTCCAAACAGAAACACCATGATGAGTTTAAGCATTAAGCTAGCCTCAAAATAGTCCTAAAGAAAATGTTTGAATCCGAACCGCTCTGTTCACTTTGGAATGAATGGAAATTACCTGTTTGAGTTCCAAAAGTACTTGTTCATCAACCCCTTCATTCAAAAAAGCTTCCCTGACGTTCTTCACCACTTCGTCAACCACCGTTCTATAAAGTCTTGGCTGAAATAAAACAAAATCTGGGTTAAAACCCTCAACAATAAATATATCTAACTGTTTAGAATAATAAGCCTAACAAGTTAGAGTACTTACTACGGGATTTGAAGCTGACATTTCGCTCTGGTGTGGGAAATAATTTTCTGATTTATTTCCTTACCGCCTCGACGGCCACCTTTTCCAAAATGATTTGGCTTTTATACTCGCTGGATAACATAAGGAAAGGCTTGATATTTACCCCCAGCGAAGAAGATTTACAAATTTGGTTAATTTATGCATTGTTTAACATTAGAAAATTGAATATTTAATTTTTTTATTCATATTTACCACGTGAGCAGCATTTGGGTCCAGTATTCTTTCTTTTTGAAAATAGGCCATGCTTGTCGCCTGAAATAGCTGTGGAGAAGAGTAGAACTTTTTTCTTGAAAATAATTTCTTGGCAAAAGAAGTCAATATGATCAGAATTGCTAATCACGCAAGATCACTTGGGGTTTCAGCATTCCTAAAGAGTGTGAAAAAGACATGCGCTCTTTCTACTGGAACAGGTGACCAAACATTTTTGATCAACCAGTCCAAATATTCTTTTTTGAAAGATTTAGACCTTGCAGAAGAAAATATCGGCGCATACAATGGAAATTGGACTGCTTCAGGCGATGTAAGATTTTTTGAATTAAAAATTTGTAGATGTCATAAAAAAGAAAATGCATATATGTTTTGTTTGTACAAATAAATGTTGGTTGTGTCAGAAAGTGATCATATGAATGATGATTTTTGAAAATGATTTTTTTTGCGGCCAAACATTACACAACAGGAAGGAAAGTAAAGAGGGAGTTTTGGGGGTGTGGTCTTTATTTTGGCTGAAGCCCACGGCGGCGTACCATCTAATTTGGTTAGGGGGGCATGTACAATGGAGTCTTGAGCTGACCCAAAAATATAATTGAGCGAAATTGCAAACCCAAAAATATAATAATAATAGGTATGGCACCTGTTTGTTATGGATGCCTGCTATTCAAGGAGGGTGCCGATGCCCCGGCATGTTGCCGGGGCAGGCCGGGGCTAACAAATTTAAATGTAAAAACGTCGCATGCCGGGGCTAAAAATATGCCGGGGCACATGCCGGGGCGCGTTATTTTTCACATGTTTTGTCAA
>JAYJMH010009019.1:8216-24321 GCA_036873815.1 Phacellophora camtschatica
TTAAAGTTTTTAAATTTGATAATAGGTGAATTCTGTGAAATATTTGTCGAAATCTAAACTTTTGCAAACTCAGTTATTTCTCAGAAATATTAACTAATTGGTGGGCGTTAAATCATATTTAGTATATTCAAACTTTGTATTCTATTTTAAAGTTTTTAAATTTGATAATAGGTGAATTCTGTGAAATATTTGTCGAAATCTAAACTTTTGCAAACTCAGTTATCTCTCAGAAATATTGATGTGATGTTCTTTAGATCTTATTTATTATGTTTTATTTCATTTTATATTTAATCTTAAACAACAAATTAATTCTGTGAAGCTATTGTTGAAATTTAAATTCTTGAAAATTAATATGCATACAATTATTTATTTAGCAAAGGATTACTTTTTAGCTACCTCATGGTATAGGCTTATGTTATGCTGTCTTCAACTCTTGAAATTGCGAGTTTTCGATATAACCGAAGCTAAATATAACAGTTTCGATTTAATAAATTAAAAAAATTAAAAAACGGGAATCGATTAAAATCGCAGCACAGTTGAGCCTCGATTTCTCAAATTCTTAATGATGAAATTTGTTCGAGGCTACGAGAGTTCTCGAGATAATCGAAGCTAAATCAACACTGAAAGCTCTCAAGGGACATACGAAACAGTTTGAGTAAAAGTTTTTGCGGTCAAACTTAATACAACATTTTGCTTTTGCTTTGACAAAAATGCACGTAGAAATGCAAAAATTAGCTTTTAAACTAAACTTCGTAAACAATCCAGTTCTTTATAAAAATGCAATTTTTCAAAATTTGATAAATTTTCATAATTGCGGCTTCAACTTAAAGGTGTGGATTGAAATTAATGGCCAACAAAAAAAATAAATTATCTTTGACATATGATAAAATTTCGAAGGTTGTCTGGAGTATTCTTGTAACATTTTTTTGTTTCTTTTGCTTTGCAGGGAGAATTTGATGATGATCAATACCAGGATGCGGCCAGCCTTCTTTTAGATGCTTGGGTCATCCTCGTTTCCAATTCGTCTTCTTTTACTGCGAATTACTTCATGTCATACGCTATGAAAATATTTAATTGCTATCTTAAGACACATCTTTCGAAACCGGAAGGGATACGAAAAGATGGCACTGAAGAAAGCCAGGTATTTTTTCAATTAAGAAACTCAATTATATATTCAGATTATCAGATTATATATTATAATTAAAAACCTTGGTTAGAAAAACTAACAGAAACGTCACAGATGTGCCCAAATGATGACAAAAATGTAGGGTTTCCTTTCAACCAGATTATGGTCTTTCCAATGTACGTCTGAAAACGGGTTCTTTATAGCAAAAGAGCCTTAAATTTAATGAATGAATGTCACCACAGAACGATACATTAAAATTTAGTTGTTGTAAGCCGATCTTTGATTTTGTCAGGGAGGATATCTCGTATGAAAACTAATGTAAAATTTCTATATGTCAATTTCTGCCTTGATTTTTGAAAAAATGCGGGGTTCAGACCCCCCATGACCCCCTAGCTGCGCCCCTGCTTTAATCTAAAGTATGATGAAACCAACAGTTATAAATATGTGTTTGAAAAAGCCTATTCTTAGGTCATGATAACGTGTTTTTGAATTTTAATCAAACTGTTATTTTCTGTCATATAGCCCTGGTGAAATGATCCAACATTTCGCACAGTATTTGCTCAACATCAATGTTTGGTGAAATGTTGGATTGTTTGATTACCATGTTTGGTCACCCAACATCATGTTGAGCGCTGTTGAATGAAATTTGCTTGGGGTCAAAAACAAGCCAACATTTCAGCGAACATATTCAAACGTAAGGTGAAATGCTGGATGATTTAGACACAACAGCACTGAACATCATCAAACATCGAATCAAATGTTTTATTTTTGTTTTCAAAATTGGTTGAAACGACAATGTATGACTAATTTTTTTAGATTGGTGAAATAGATTGTGAGTTGGAAGAAGATGACCGCCTTGCTTATGCTGACGAACTTAGTGACATTGGGTGTTTAGCAAGATTAGCTTTACCTCACGTTTTCTCGACTTTATCAAAATTCATCGACTTACGAACTGCTACACTTGTCAATTTTCTCACACATAATCGTGGTGGGTTTTTTGGGTTGCTTAATTTTGAAAAATCTAAATTGTTTGGGTAGCTTAATGTTAACTTAAGCTTGACATTTTTTTTTAAAAGATCTCACTTGAAACTTTTGTTGAAACTTTTTCACTTTTTATTAGGGCCTGTTTGCACCAAGGTAGGGTTAACCTAGCATTCGATCATTTCTAGTAATTTTTTCCTCGTGTTTACAAGCATGCTAGGGTTAGCCTAGCACTAGGGTCACTCCAGATAAGTGGTAGGGCTACTCTGGCAGCCGAGTCAACGTTTCTCCTTGTAAACGCTCTGCTAGGGATAACTCGCCTTCCCGGGCTAAAGAACTGTTGTCTTTGGTATGGATATTGCGAAGCATCGTCGCTCCTTTCGTGCAGTTCGCATAAGTTGACCCAGCCGCCAGAGTTAGAGTTTACCCTGTCTGTAAAATGTTGCTTGTAAGCACGTGTTGACTTCGACCTTGTGTAAGGGTAAAACCCCACTTCCTTGTAAACAGGCCCGTAAAATTGATAAGAATCACTTCATTTTTTTCATACTTGGATTAAATAATTACTTTCACACCTTTTACTAAAATGAGACAAGGCCAACATTAACGTTGAAATAATTTTAATTTAATAGAATATTCTGCCTGCATCTTTGGAAATATGACATTTTGCGTTGTTAAGTAAACTAAGTATCAACTTGCATAAAATAACCTATATTTTTGAGCACCATCTTTGCAAATTTTGTATTTGACCATGAGCGGTGATGCACATTTTTGTTTGTTATCTGATTTACTATGTTGTCCTTTCTCTCATTGTTTTCCTCCCACGACAGCTTGCTTCTTGTCCGCCATTTTGTAACTGTTTATCAACTGTGTCAGTTCAAATTTCCTCCTTCGTAATTTTTGCTAGTTATCTGATTTACTATGTTGTTTTTCTCTCATTGTTTTCCTCCCACGACAGCTTGCTTCTTGTCCGCCATTTTGTAACTGTTTGTCAACTGTATCAACTTTCAAATTTCAGAAGTGCGGGCAAGAAGCAAGCTGCCGTGGGAGGAAAACAACGAGAGAAAAACAACATAGTAAATCAGATAACTAACAAAAATTACGAAGGAGGAAATTTGAACTGACACAGTTGATAAACAGTTACAAAATGATGGGAAAGAAGCAAGCTGTCGTGGGAGGAAAACAACGAGAGAAAAACAACATAGTAAATCAGATAACTAACAAAAATTACAAAGGAGGAAATTTGAACTGACACAGTTGATAAACAGTTACAAAATTGCGGGCAACACTTTTAATATTTACAAATTCTCCAATCTTTTATTCCTTTACTCTGGGGCTCCGAATCCGAGTTGAAAAAATCTTCCGAATCCGAACAGAAAAAATCTAAAAAGCTAATAGTTGGGGGGTCGGAATAGCAAGGGGGTTGGAAAAACGTTCGAATTGATCTGATGGGATGGTCTATTTATGATGTGAAAAATTATTTTTTGTAAACTTAAGCTTAAATTGATGTAAAATATCCATATTTTATTAGTAAGGGGGGGGGGGTACTAATAAGGAAGATGTGTTGGGAAGATTTCCAAAAATTAATGGTAGTGGAAGGACTATTATTCGGAACCCCAGAGTAAAGTTAATTTTGTCATAAATTTCATTTCAAATTTCATCACTGTTATACTCAGAAACTTAATTTTTTTCGAGAGTAAAATGGTTTGCAGGGAGCAGGGAACAAAAGCAATATTTTTTGAAAAAATAAATTCTGAAGTACAAGATTTTTATTTTTCAGGTGGAAATCTTGACTCATTATTTGAAGATATACACTGGCTGTTGCTGATATCAACCAATGTGTTGACAACGGATTGTAATAACGTGAAGGCTTCGATTCCATCAGAAATATTACAATTCGAAGTGCAACTTCAGGATTCAGCGGAGGTTAATATTCAATCTAGCGTTAAATACATGTCGAATTTAGGCCGTGGCTGTGATCAAAATAATGGTAGGTGTCATCGAAAATAATATCAGCAGATTGACAGAACGATATTGATATAAATAGTAAATTTTTATGTGGTGAGTAGGTGAGTAAGTAAGCAAGTCGGTTGATCGACTGCAGTTGGAGGCGATCTTTCGTTCGCTGCTACCCGGAGGTGGGGAGGGCGTGACTTATCCCTGATCCAACACCATATGTGATAAATATAAATATGAAAATAATTAAATATTAAAAACTACGGTGACACTGAATAAAGAAACTAGTTTGAAAATAGTTAAAAATATGTTAAAAAGATTTCACGGTTCATTCTCAAAAACTATTTTGGAAATTTCTGTTTCACAAATTTAATAAATTTCTGTGTTTGAAAAAAAAAATACCCTTCGGGTTGCCTTTGACCATTTGGTCGGCCTACTTACTTTAATTGCTTAGGTATTTGGAAATGAAATGCACTATTTTGAATTAAGTTTCTACTTGAAAATATTCAATTAATTGATTAAATTGTTTGTTAAAAAATGTATTCAATTGTTTTCTCCAAATAGCTTCAGTTATCCAACTACTTTTTCTAATTTTGTCAAAACGTATTAGGAATATTTTCTTAACTAGTTAGTAAATATTAATTAGTCTTTTTATCATAAATTCATTATTTGGATCTATATTTTTAAATACAATTTACCGTTTTATTTATCCAGTTAGTCCGACAATAATCATGGTTTCACAAATCCTGAGGCTCGCTGAATACATTTGCGAAGCTTTGAAAGGCGGATTGGCAGATGTTATAAGTCCCGAATTAATCAGTGACGTGCTTTGGTTCTTACAATCTTGGACTTCGTCTTATTTATTTCTTACTGAAACAGAAGACATGCCAATTCCTGAGGTTTTTAAAAGTACTTTTGGTGAGTCGTGTGCTTGTGGTAAGCATTTGATCGAAATTGTGTTAAATGTCGCTGAGAGTTGTTTGTTGCTCATGTCATCTGAGCCAGCAGTGGCAATGGACAGCGTACAGTTATTGCTGAAATTGTTTGCGAAAAACACAAGGTAAGATATTTTTTCGTTATATTTTTTACTTCAAACTAGTTTTGTTAAATTCAGATATAATTAATTCTATTATACCAGATGCATAAAAAATAATGGGCTTCTGATGCGCCATTTGATTTTGTGATTTTTGACCTGTGACTTCTATCTTTGATTTTTTATTAACCTGTGTTTTTGATCGGTAAATCATGACCAATGATTTTTTATCTTTAATCTTTGACTTTTGTTTGTGACTTATGATTTTTGATCTTTGATTTTGGATTTGTATTTTTTGACCTGTGTTATGTAATTTCTAATTTTTGACCTGTGACTTTTTGATTAGCGATTTTTGATATATGATGATAATTTAGTGATAATTTTCAGGGTAACAGCTGCAATGGAATTCCAAAACTTGTGGAGGCTTGCTGACCAACATTCAAAGAATGACTCACAGTTACGAAAATTACCTATAGACGTCAATCGGCATCTTGTGCAAGCTTTAATGAAGGCTGGCTCTCATGTCAGTGATGCTACGTTGCAAGAAAAATTCATGGAAGCTGTAAGTGACAAAGGAATAAAAAGAGTGCGATTTCTAAATTTTTAAATAATAATGCTAAATAAATCTAAATGCATTAAATCGCAATTCATATTGTTAATAATAATAATTTGAACAAACATCAACAGCAAGATAATGTTTAATGGTTAGTAATTATGAAGACTTATAAATGGTAAATAACTATACAAAAGTTTATGTATCACTGTTGAATGTTTTTGCTTGCTTTATTTTAACAGTTTCTTGCTCATTTTCAAACTTTCTACGACGCTGTTAAGAGACATCCAAACTTTGGTGAGGTTTCCCAAGAAGAAATCGTTCGTCAAGGAATCGTTTCATTCTTGGAATCCATGCGTGGAATCACATTAGCAACAGACAGTAGCAACTTTAACATGGTGTTCCACTTTTTGTCACCATTCTTAGCAGATATTCCTTCTTTGCTTGAAGTTTATTCAAATTGTTCCGAGATTGTAGAGCTGATTTTTGAGTTGTTTGTGGATGTTGTTCAAACAGAAATCGTTTATTTAGAAAAGGTATGTTTTGTTCATGGATTGATATATAAAGTTTGTAACTCCATACTTTTATGTACACGTATGTATGTTTACACGGATAGTTAACACGGATATACACGGATTATTATTTATCAGACTTGCTGTTAGAGCCCTGTATACACGGATATACAATACACGTACACGCATTTTTTGTAGTGACAGCAACTCTGCAGTGACAGCAACTGAAAGTCCGCAGTGGCAGCAACTCTGCATCATGATGTCAAATTTCTCACATATTTTCGAATGACGAATGCCTTCTTGTATGAAAATGCTCTTTGTCTAGACGCGAAATTTTTATTCCTTTTCATTCAAGTGAAAACACTTTCTTTTAAAAACTTTTTCTTGCAGACATGCTGTAAGTCTATTTTTATTGTCTGTATGGTATATATGTATTTATTCCACAAGTTTTAAGTGTGTTGCTTCCAGTCATACAGTATATGAAGCGATGAATGTCTTGGTGTGAGTTATATTTTAAGCAAATTATGTTTGAAGCAAATCAGTTTCAACTACAGATGAATATTGGGAGCATTTCTATTTTTTGTCATCTGTCACTAATTTAAATCATAGCCTTTTAATAGAAGAATAACCGTGTGTTGTCAATGATGGTGTAGATTTTACATGGGTTGTAGAACTCAATATTAGGCTTCCAAGAAATAATGGACCAGATATGCAGCGCTGACTGAATACAGTAGAAACCAGCTTAAAAGAACCTACATGTTTGGGCATAAGCTTGTAAAATGCTCTTATTTGACACCCATTAGAAAACATATCTAGAGAATAGAGGAAGCGTGAGTTAACTTAATAACAAAAATAATTTGATACTGGAAAGATTAAAAAAATTCCCCATTAACTTTTATTCTTTTGAAGTTAACTTTGTCAAAAAGTGATGCATAATTTCAGCCTGATGGTTCTTATATTCGTAGGTTCTTTTATGTTGGTTTCTACTGCATCTAATTACGCCCAGTCGTTCTACTGAATTCTACTGAAGTCATGGTTATGTTCTTTCATTCTTATGTGGTCAAATCTAACATGCTGTTTTCTCCATTCAGGAACATTCTAACGAATTATGTGGTCTGTGTGTAAGCTTGATAGCTAACTATTCTAAACACAATCTGGGTGAGTACAGGTTCATTGTTGAATTCTTCAAAATCAATTTTTTTTATGACATTTTCAGCTTCACAAATTTCTGATGAATGCTTAGTATTGGAGGACCGCACTGAACGAAATATTCTTTGCATGCCGCTAAATTTTCCTTTTATTCTATTAATGGTTATTATCCTTATTTTATTTTATTTATTTTAAAGTGTTTGTCCAACTGCGTTTACAGGGAACAATACCCCTAATAATGTTTATAATCTCAGGGAACAGTACCCCCAACAGAATGACATATTTGATACCCTGGGGTCCAGAACCTCCGAGAAAAGAATTAGCGGTGAGAAATGAGCGAATGGGAAAAATAAGAGAGAAAAAAAAATGAAAGAGTGTTTGGTTTGAGTCATGAAGTAAAGAGATATTATTGAAACCATAAAATGATGAAAATTTATATTTTGCTAAACACTTCAGTTATTCTTTAGGAAGGATAAAAGCACTTCAATCCAGCGAGGATGAATCATATCAAGAGATTTTGCTGCTTATTCGACTTTTGACGCATATTTTATCGAAAGATTACATTGATTTTACAGACAGTAAGAATGTTAATGTTTTGTTATTTTTTAAGATAATTGTTTTCATTAATTTTACTGTGTCATTATGACGCTTCTGTTTGCCTTGCTTCGCCCAAAAGATATTTTCTCGTACACAGCACACACGCATCCCGGGTGCTTCAGAAAAAAATTAACACATTTGTTGCATTGTAAGAAAGAAAATAGCAATCCAACTTCCTAATTTAATGATTCTTTCGTTTTCCCAAAGGCTGTACTAGCCTTTAACCAATTGGAATGATCCATTGTCACAACCAAAGCATCCAAAGCAAGCAAAAGAAATTATGCCATTCCAAACAAAAGGACTAGTCAGCTTTTTATCAGCACACAACACTGTATGTACGCATTTATTGAAAAAGGTGATACATTTTGGAAATACTTTTTCAAATTAAACCATCATAAAATACTGGACTGCGGAATTGTTTGAGTCCATGAAACAGTTACCACAAAATTTCCTTGCAAACGCTGATTTTAAATAGAGAATTATAAATTGTAAAAATAAACAGAATTTTATTGGTTAGAACCTTCAAAAATCTACCTTCCATTTGATCCCTCTTTTTCGATGCTTTTCCAACACTTTGAGCATTCTCCTTTTTCTAAATCTATTGCTGGTAAGCAATTAAAATATCAATTGTTTTAAAACTTTAAAAGAATGATTATTTTGGTCTCTTTCAGCTGCAAAACAAAATGTTAATCACTAAAATTAAGCAAACATGTCTCAAATGACAGCGAATCAAACGTGTCTCCGCTTTTCTGGCACACCTGGTATTAGGGTGTAATAGCGTATAACTATTGGTATATGCTATAGGTATAAAGAGCAATAGTCTAGTACTCTCTGACCGGTATATACCAGGTATGTCAAACAAATTAACCATATTTTTTATGGGCTACTGTAAATCATGTACTGAGCACTTGAGAATGATTAGGATAAGGTACAGCATTAGAAATGCTAACTAAGGCGAGAATTCTTTGACGATTTTTTCTCTGTTAATTCTGTTAAGTTCGAAACATCAGTTAAATTGTAAAGTCAGTTTGAATTCATATTATCTTGTTTTCACATAAAAACGTACTTGCCACAAAAATATTTATCAAAAGCTAAAAATTAGAAAAATTTCTTCTTTTCATTATCACATGCTGGAAATTACATCTTCAATTTACTTTTTAAATTTAATACTTTCATGACATTCATTTAATTTTTATTTGTGACTGAGTTGGAAGAAATACAATAATAATTCAATTAAGCCCCCCTCTCGAATAAGCCCCCGGGGCTTAATCGAATTGTTGTGGTAAGTATCATATCGAAAATGTTTGCAAAATTTGTCTTGTTTTAGCTTTTCATACTTTTCAGTAACTTATAACTTAATTTTAAGATAATCAGTTTACGTTGAAAAACAAATTCTTTTAAATCTTGAATTTTATTTGTTCTGTGAATGTTCTGTTGTATTTTCTTTTAGTATTACCAGATTCAAATGGAATAACACTGAATGCAGTGGACGCTGTTTTTCATGGCTTGTATATAATAATCCCATTGATGACGTCGGAGCTTCTCAAGGTAAGTCATTTCATCCATGTTCAAAGTCATACTACTTAGTGTTCAGATGTTCGAAGTCATACTACTCAGTGTTCAGATGTTCAAAGTCATACTACTTAGTGCTCACATGACAATTTTGTTACAGTCTACTTCGGTTATAAAGATTATTTTTTAATTCACCTTGTCTTACATGTAAATGGAAAAACAATTTGAGTTGAAAAGAATATTTTTATAATTCTATATACTCAAGTCATTTTGAATAAAACTTTACATGGATTGTCACACTATGAGTACTAACAGACGAAACAGAAATGGAAAGGTATAGGAATGGTGAGATTTGGGTCTAAATACTTGCAAGGCAAACCCCGAACGAAATATACAAACTTTATGTGCGACAAACATTAGATTATGTCATGTTAAATATCACACCCCTCAAATCACATAAGATTTCATTGATAACTTTACCAGGACATATGAGCAATTCTTGCTTGAGAGAGCACCTTGCTCGAGAGGGCACTTTTGCCTGTTGTTTGAAAGGGCAAACAGGGCACAAGTGCCTTAAGGTTACTTCGTGGGAAGGTTTTCAAAAATTATTTTTTTCTCCGCTCGGTTTTAAGATAAACCCTAAACACGTATACATCACTCTGTGCAGAAAGGTAAAGAAACAATATAATCGTTTGGTTTTTAAAGAGCACAAATAATACAGTTGAGATTCAATGAAAACTTGACCACCCTTGTAAAGGTAGCTTTACTTATCTATCGAAATATTATGAAAACAAAAAATCGATGCTTCGTTGCTTGAAGGGGTAGAGTAACCTAGTAAGAGCACTCTGAACATTACCTTGTCAAATTAAATGGAAAAACTAGAGTCAGCTCAATATTTTGCTGCACTTGTGTTACTGGTTAATGGAAAGGTACATCGCACAAAAAATTTATGATGGTGTTGAATGGAAAGCTTTGAATTCAGGTAGATGAAGCAGGCACCTTGTTTTATTCAAGAAATTTCCAATAACATGACTCCTAACTACACAAGGCTTCCAATCCCGACACTACGTCACCGACTTACAATCTACGCACATGCTCTTCTACTGGGCAAGTAAATGCAAGAACGGAGAGTTTTAAAGTGACTTTTTATCGTAACTATCTGCCTTAGTGGGATAACCTTGATCTTCATATTAAAATTTCCTCTTATTCGACTTTCTCTAAAACCAAAATACGGTGTTCATGATCCAAAAGGCTTAAGAATTCTAACTTAATTTTGTGTTGGATTAATTACACTGAACCTCCTATGTTTGTCACGATTTTTAAGACACTGTTGACATGCTTTGTCGTCCGGTAACGATAATATCAAAGTTACGGAACATTTTGCTTACGGACATACTTTGAGCGCATGGAGCCCACTATTTTCGTTTTCTGCAAATATTGTTTGACTGTGAAGCTTTTTGCTTTCTCCCTCACAACTGTGAAAAGCTTCGCAGTCAAAAAAATAACAAAGTTTCGCAACCGAACAAAACATATTTGCAGAAAACGAAAATTCATGAAATACAAAAAGCTGAGGAGGTGGGCTCCCGGTGTTTAGTCCACTTGATTTATTAAACCTTCCCGACGGAAAAATCAAGAAATTGTAATTTTTTCCAATCAAATAAAACTGTTCTCGAATCTACATTGACATACATTAATAGTTCGAAGCGTTTTCAATGATTTGGTAATTTTTCTTTCCTTCTGCAGATGAACCCTACCTTCTCGACGAGACGAACCCCCCTGGGCCATCCTACCATACCATAACAGAGTAATTAGCCCATATCATTGCCCTTTTTAAAACGAGTTGATTCCTTAAATCAGATGTACGCATGGGACAATTGTCCGGGGGGGCGAGTTTTTGTCCCCAGAAATTTTCCAAATGACCTAAATGATTATTCTTCGCGAATCTTATAGGCCATTTTAATTGGTTCATACCTCATACTGTTTAACACAGCTAATGCAATTTTTTTTTCTTCGAAGTTTCCAAAGCTGAGCACAGAATACTTTAAATTGGTGACTTTTGTTTGTGATTGTTATCCTGAGAAGATTGAGAAACTGCCGGAAGATCTATTTAAGACGTTTACTGCTTCGCTGGAAATGGCATTGTCCCAGTATCTTTTCTGTATATTTTTTTAAAGTTGAGAGTTCATATTTTGTGTATACAGAAAGCTGTGAATCAACTAATTTATCTTTAATGCTTGGTTTGGATGTGTTATTATTTTTCCGTTTTCGTTTGGTTTGTTTGTTTTTATTATTAATTTTTACTTGATTTGTTTCTGTTGTGTGTGTTTGTTTATTTTTCATTTTTATTTGTTTTATTTGTTTGTGTTTGTTTTTTCTATTTACATTTATGTTTTGTTCATTTGTGTGTTCATTTGTGTGTTTTTGTATTTGTGTTATTGTTTGCATTTTTGTTTTATTTGTTTCTGTTTTTTTTATTTACATTTCTGTTTAGTTTATTTCTGTTATATTTATGTTTGTCTTGTCTTTTCATTGTTTTAACGGAAAAAGGTGTCTTATTTGCTCCTAAAAGAAGCAGCATTTTCTTCTTTGTGTAGATAATTTTCTTTGATTCTATTGGAAAAAGTTAATAAACTAATAACCTTTAATGAATAAATAAATCAAAAAGGCACACCTTGTCAAAATTTTATCATAAAAACAAGAAACAAATTGAGCACAGTCAAATCCCTAACAATATTAAAGTTATGGATCAGATGTTGCAAAAGATTCCTTCGAAGCCCTTTCTTCGATTGGATCACATTTTTTCAAAAGCAAACCACAGCAAATTCATTCTTCGGCAATCAATAATATAGACCAAATATCAATACATTTCCTGAAGGTATGTGATTTTATTTCTTGTTTTTATCATCAACAAATACAAAGTTCCTGGCATTACATAAGAGAGGAAATCGGGTAAACTTTCTCACTGTGTTAGATGTATTATTTTTATGATAATCATAAGATTGTTACTTGTGGCAATAGTCAGCAAATAAATATAAAATTCTTTGTAAATAATCTAATAATGCGAAGATAATGATAAACTAAACGTATGGGGCATAACCCTTTATCAGTAGTCAATATTTACTCAATTATTTGCTCAAATATTTGTTCACTACTGATGAAGGGTTACGCCCGATATGTTTAGTTTATCATTATCTTGGCATTATTAGTTTATTTACAAAGAATTTATATTTATGAAATGTTTTATGTTGCTGATTCTTTTTTTTCTATTGGAATATTTTGCTTGAGTAGTGCTGCGCAGTTTGAAAGGAGATGGCATTTAAGTAAATTCATTAATTCTGATTAATTTCAGTCTGATTGCATGGGGAAAACGTCATGTTTTCTCTGAATTCTTTGCCAGTTATAGATACTCGAGCCTTTGCCATAACCAGTAAACCCTTCCTCTTTGCAGGCTGTATCTTTTAACTCTTTCAACTTTCTTTATTTAAATTATTTTATACCCCTCAACTTTTGCCAGTGATAGATAGATACTCAAGCCTTTAAAATAATTCATTTCATTTCATTTCAAAACATTTCTTTTTTACAGGTTGTATTTGAGCAAATATTGTCAACTAACTTTGATATGGACCTTTTGCAGCCTGCAGCAGAAACATTGTTTACTTTAATATGCTGTCACCAAGAGGAATATATGAACATCGCGCAAAATCTTCTGGTAATTCAAAAAGATGCGACTATTGTGGAAAGATTACAACAATCTTTCGCCGAACTTACGCCCGCGTCACTTAAACTTTCTTTAGATAAATCATCCATACAGACTTTTCGCAAGAACTTGGGAAAATTTTTATTAGAAGTCAAAGGGTTTTTATTCTTTCGATAGATATGTAGCTAGTGTTTGCAATCTGTGTTGTTAAATTTGTTTTCTGTTTTGAAATATGTTTTTAAAGGATTAATTGCCATTCCACATTTAAATGGAGTTTCCTCCCCTTTATTTTCATATTCTTCTAAAGTGGCATACTTTTCACAACAGCTTGTTTTCAATATGCCTTATATACATGTTAAAATAAATAACTGTGGGAAGTAACAAAATTCATGACGAGTTAGCCTAAGGAACTGTGAACATTTATCACATAAAATATAGCAGATGTTTACAATTTGTATAGCTGTGACCGGGTGACGAAAAAATATATATCCCCGTTCGAAGGGCTATGGCTCGAAATCTGTGAGGCTAGCAATTTCAAATTGTACTCTAAATGATGTTCGAATGGCAAACATAGAGTTTGGAATATCATCCAATCATCTGCGATCATTTTTGTTTCCACAACTCGACATTAAAAGAGCCATCGTCCATAAGCTTTAAGTCAAAAAAGAACGCCATTAATTTCCAGGAACGCCATTATTTTCAAATTTTAAGCACGAAAAGCGTCGTTAAAGCAGGCAGGTGTTTTTAATGTCAAAACCTGAATTGAAGATAAATTATGTTTTCTTCACATTTACTTGAAAGCTCGCGAATTAGGGCAGTTCTATAATTTCATGTTTTGGATATGTAAATGTGGTCATCGATGACTGGATGATGTCCCAAACTCTAAGTTTGCCCTTCGGAGGTTGTTTTATGCACAATATGAGATTTTTAGTTTCATGGAATTTGAGCGACAGCTATGCAAACGGAGATAGTATTTTTTAGGTTAACCGGTACTTCAGATTTAGATTTATACTTGAGGTTGAGATTTCCAAGATTTACTATGTTATACTAAGGTTGTTCATGCAAGGAGTGCGAATTTTAAATTAGAAGTCAAAGTCTCAGGTTTACAACTAAATATTAAAAACTATGAGCCCTGGAAAGTATTGTTTGAGAAAGTTTCTTAAAATTTTCTAACAAAAAGTTCTTTTTCGTGCTTTTTTGGAAAATTCTAAAACGAAAATTATTTTCCTTCAAATGAACAAGATATTCTTGATTTGTTCTGTTGTGCATTCCCAATTTTGCTTTTTAAATTCAGGTGCAATATCATTTAATAACATAAATTTTTAAATCTAAGGAACTTTCAAAAACTTGCAGAATTCGAATTTTAAAATTTCAGTGAAAGGCCACGTTTTAAATTTCTTCTAAAAAACTTGTACGCTGTATACTGCGAGCTAAGCATTCACTCTGAAGAATAAAGAAAACCCTGAATGCTGTGGAAAAATATCAGTAAATAAGTTATTTGTCTTTTTAACATCGTTTTGCGGAGTTTTAAGTGAAAGATTGCTGGCGTCAAAATTGAATAGGTTTTAGCAAATTGCTGAAAAAGAGATGTGGAACTACGTCATTACTCTGAAATATTTGCACAACAGATCTCAAATTGTCCTTTATTTGTTGGAGATTGTGTCCGTTAATGTTTAAACGTCACAGTGGAAGGAAGGTTGCTTGAAACTCCCATGCACGCTTGTTGGCGACTGACTTACTGGAAACGTCAAGGAAACTACATAAAATACCTTCAACTGGATAAATACTAATTATTTTTGAATTAGGAAGTTTACCATTTCACTTTCCTGTTGATGAGGCAAATATATACATTTCAATGAAAGCTTTTTGTCTTCACCAATGAACGATCGTAAAATATTCCAATGCTTGATTTTGCCACAAATCGTGACGCAGGCTAGCTAATCCACAGTTGCAAAACAAGGCAAAACGACATTTATTTGTTTCAGCAAGATTCGCTTTAGGCTCTTGCTCATCCAGCATGCTTTGTGCGGCAAGAATGAAAATCTCTGCCAACGCTCGAGGCTCACTCCAAAAATCGACGTCCTTATGATGTGCGCCCCTGTTCCTTAGTTCCTTAGTCCCCCCTCGTCCCCCATGATGTGCGCCCCTGCGTCCTTATAAAAAAGAATATATTTATTTGGTCGTCTTTTTTGTTGCGTGTTGCTTTTACTTTTTGTTGGTGTTACTTTTCAAATATTTTATACAGATTGGCCACATCAATATTTTTACAGGTTTTGGTCAGCTAAGGCAGCTGCTATAAATCGAGGACATGTCTCTGACGAAAAACTAAAAAACACTGCCAATTAAGATGCTAAAATGTTTCTTAAATATTCAAATTTAAGTAATTTTCTTTTTTTACCTCATCATTGAGGTCTTCATGTTCAATTGTGTTGCTCTGTGAAATTGAGCTATTGTATTTTTATTCTCCTTTTGAGGATCTTTGAAAACTTTTGATAATTTAAATTATAATAATATTATTAAAATATTGTCAGAATTCTCTCGTAACTTTCACTATATTACTTAATTTATTTGGCAACATAAGAGAGAAAACTAAAAAGAGTCTTTATTTTGTGAAATGTATAGTTAGGACAGGAGGAAAGCCCGCATGGGTGTAGGTTTGCACGTGCAAATGGAGGAGAAGCAGTATTATATAAGTATGATAACAAGACCCTGAAGGCTTACACATCGATAGTTGTTTTGTCGAGTAAGATTTCCACCCACCCTCCCCAAGATAGTTCACAATACTTTTATAAAGAATTCAAAAACATTATCCTCGCGAGCCCAGCTTGGCCTATTGCTGTCTGCGCGGTGTGCTTACGTCTGCTCACAATCAAATAGACTGACCGGTACTATACAAGGACCGAGATATAGGGGGGCCTTGGCCCCTCCAAATTTTCCTGGTCGGTTAATATAAATAGCATAAATATTCCACCTGTGGCACCGAATATAGGAA
>JAYJMH010009030.1:0-24319 GCA_036873815.1 Phacellophora camtschatica
TCAAATAATCGGTTACAATGTTTGATTTAACCGTATGTCAATTCATGTAAAGATCATCCCTACAAGCAGAAATGAGGAAACTGTGTTTAGGGCGTGGTCATAAGAGAACTGGGTATGGCCAAAGTGCCCTTCAAATGTTGTGCCCCCCCACTATTCAAATGCTTCCTACGTCTCTGCCTTTAACCCGTGTTATAAACCAAAGCTATGAAAAGCCAACCTCGTGAACTTATCAGGGGCGCAACTAGGATTTTGAGATGGAGGGGTCCCTCCTATGCTTTTGTTAGGATGCCTAGCTTGTCCATTAATTGCTGCATAACGGCTCTAAAATCATTTTTAAAATTCCTCCAAATTTTCCACTCATCTTTTTCGAGAAAAAGAAAATCGATTTTATAACGAAAATAGTCTTGGCGAACATCTTTTAATCAACAAACTTTTCCGAAAACAACAAATCAAAAAAGATCAAAGGTTATTTGTAGGGGTCGACAAGTGTACTGTCAGCTTATAGGGTTTTAGGGCTTTATAGGGTGCCACTGTACCTGCTATGCTATTGTTTGGCATCGAGCAAAACTATTTTAATTTTGGGGATTTTTATTTACAACTATAACTGGTTTTATTGCACTACGCACAGGGAACATTTTTACAGAACGTATCATTTACCGCTGTCAGCGTTGAATGGCCCCCATCCAATTCAAGGTGTCCCAAAAAATGGGTAACAGTTTTGATCGAGGCTAGCGCTGCGAGGTGCACTCAAATTTATTCGAAATTAAAAAAAAAATTTTCTCTGTAATCAACTTAAAAATTGATGCCTAGTTTGCTATTACTTGTGCATCGAGAGTCGAGATATTAATTCTGAAAGTTCAAATTTGCCTCCAACCCTAAACCAGAGGTCTAGATTTTTGTTTAAACTGCGTCTTTGGATCTCCTAAATCATAGTGTTTTACGAAATTTATTTAAAGGTGCTTGGAAATACACTCAGAAGGAAAATTACAATTGAAAATTAAAGGCTTAATCATGGAGTCTCTCTCTATGGAGTCTTTCTTTTACTATAAAGTCTTTTTTCTGCATTTTTACCAGAAATCTACCAACATGAAACAGCAATTTTAATTTTCAAAAAATGATGATCGTGGACAACTGATTTTCAAGATTCTTGTTGGAATCATTGTTCAGATAAAATCTCTGTTTTTTAATGGGACTCAGATTTTAACTTTAAATGTTACTATCTCAATTCTCAAACGATTAATATCACTAAACCAGATTTTATTTTTAAGTTGACTATAGAGGATTACTTAAAAAATAATTTTTGACGAAGTTGAGTGATATTTTCAGCACTAGCCTTAATCAAACCTGTTACCATATAGTTGGGGCGCACGGTAGATTAAATTTGCCTGGAATCAAAGAGCTGAACAGCTTATTGAAACCTCCACAAAAGGCATATTTTCCAATCTGCCCCCCTTCCCACACACAAAGCTAAATTGTAGGAAATAGCTGGTTAAGGGGAGTGCTGCCATGTCAGGTGGTTGTAGTAGGCATACTGGGTGCCGTGGAGTAATTGGTATATGCTGATGGAAACTCCAAGGGGGGTACTCCCTACAATTAGCAAGGGCGGTTAATGCCAAACCCCATATAATTCGTGCAGCTAATATGTCACGTGGCCAACTATAATAACACTGCAGCCATTCTACTTTGGAGGAATTGCATCTTGGGGTTCTTTTGATTTCTTAATTAAAACCTTTCCGATATTTTCTATTCTTTTTTAATTCCTAATTTTCGCAACCAAAATACCCTGTTTTCGCATTCAGAAAAACCCCTGTGACTCCCCTAAATAAAACTCCCAACAGACAGCGACTTTCCAAATTGGTACCCATCAATTCAAGATCCTTACACAAAGGACCAAATCCCGACAAGTTTAATATTTAATAAATTTACCAGTCGGTACATGGCGGATCTCGGACTCATTGAGTCTTGTTCATCTTGTGTTGCTAAAAGCTTTTAAAGTACAAGTCACAACATCACAAAAGTATAATTAAAAGTAAAAAACAGAGTTAAAATTTAATAAAGCGTATTTTAAAGCTTAGATGCCGGTGACGAACGAAACTATTGTCCACAATACACGTTTAAGTGTGGACGGTTACATGTTTCGCTGTGAACTGAATGACCGTTTTGGCCTAATCCTTCAAGGGATCTTGGCGCTTACTGCTTTTTGTATCTTAATTTGTGAGTATCAAATCATTTTATTCCAAATTAATGGTGTGTATTTATTCAATGAACTAGACTAGCTATTTCATTTAATTCGCAAAAAATTACAAATATACGAAATTATAAAACAGCACAGCGTGTGATGCAGGAGAGGGTCGCCTTCAAACTACTCGCTCCTCAAATTTTAATGTTTAATACGATGATAGCGGCGGTGCTCGTACAAAATCATAAAACGATAAAAGTTCCTATTTTTCATTTTTCTTACACAAGAAAGCTTTCAGACAGAGTGAGAGTCGTCTTGAATATTTCATTCAGTTACCAGACATTTCGACATTATTATCACCAGGCCATATAAGTCAATCCAGAAGATGATGAAGGAAGGTGTGGTGGTTCAATTATTAAACAAGATTAAAGTGAGGTCTAACACTCACTGTACTGTAACTAAATTAATGGATTGATTTGTATTCTGTCTGGAACATTTTCTGTGTATATTATTAACTATGATTACAAATTGCAAAAAAATGTGACTCATGTCATGGCGGTGTATTTATTGAACATTTTTGCAAAGGTCATCCCTACTAGACTAAAGATTTTTCTTTTTGTAAGAAACTCGGATCAGCTCCTGAATATCTGTCTTTTAAAAAAAAAATTGAAATTAAAAAAAATTGATGGTGAAGTTTAAAAAGATATTGCAAACAGCATTTGCAGCCATTTAGGTTGTTTTAATGCCCAGATCCCAAATGTTGATAAATTGGGAGCAACAACCTCGCCACCAACCAGTTTTTACTGAAATGAAATGAATGAATCTATGAAATATTTCATATCTGTTGTATCTTTTGTTTCTAAACATGTTATTCAATAAAGTAAGATTTATCCCGATATAAATCACACAAGATGTGAATGTGCATTGAAAACAAACCCAATTTGGATTCATGAATTGTGTTACCATAACAATTTTTAATAGTATTTTCTCAGCTAATTAAAAATTATTTAAAAATGCTTATGTTGGCATTTATGTTGTTGTTATTTCTTTAATATTTTTTGTCAATGAATTAACATAAAGTGCTGATGAAGTAAAAATAGTCTTCATCCAGACTGTCAAGTTTTTATTTTGTGCAGAGAAGGCAAAATTAGAGGTGCACAAAATTTGTCACAGCCAGATATTTTGTGCAGGAATTTTACACTTTTGTGTACAAGAGAAGGTATACATATTTTCAAAACCTCAACTTTGAAGGATTCCAACAGCGCTAAATTCAACTTTAAAACATTCAACTTTTTATTTTCATGCAGTAAAAAGATTTAGAGAACCTTTTAAAGAAAGAAGACCAGTTGGCATTTGGTATGTTAATATAGTCATTTTTTGGCAGATTATTTAATCACAAAAATTTGATAGCTGATATTTGCATACAATTCGTGTTTGTTAAAGTATCAAAATGAAAATTGTTTATTTATCCAGATCAGGCGAAAGAGTCCAAGTTTGATAGTTATTCCTACATTTTTATATACCGAATGTCCCAGAAAAAAGGCTACACATTTACAAAGCTACTGTGGAGGAGCCTTACCTTTAGTATTTATTTTTCTGATTACATTAAATAATCTAAACTTTAACTTAAAGTTTGATACCTTAATTGGAAAAATCAACTGAATTGCCACTGAGTTATGCCAAATAGTAAATAGAGTTTAAGGTTTCTTCAAAACCAGAGGTTGGCCTTTCCATTGTATTGCTGAAAATTGATTTTTTAACGAAGAAGCTGCGAAATTAACATTTGAGCAATATTGATGAATGAATGACAACATGCAAAGATTTGTTGAAATTTAATGACTGTTTGAAGGTAATGACACAAAGAAGACAAAAGAAAAAGCTCATTCTCTGACTTGACCAAGGAGGATATCTTATAACATTTGACATGACTCAAAAGCAGTTGTGTTGAATATTTTGATTATTTAGTAAATATAATTTCTTTTGCTATGGTTGATTCAGAATTTTACATACTAATGTTGGCTTTAGATAAATTCAGCTGAAAGTCAACAAACAAATCAAGAAATTCATCTAGTCACATGATATTGAGGTTTAGTATCATTATCGAAACCTCTGGTTTTGCAAAAATACTAAATTTGCACTTTGGTTCGGAATGACTTGTCGATTATGGGTCAATTTTGTGAAACAAGGTATCAAACTTCAAGTTGAAGCCTCTTCTATAATACTCAAGGAGAATCCAAATAATCAAAACTTATGCTCCTCCTCAGCAGTTTTTGAAACGTGTAGCCTTTTTTGGGACACCCGATATATTTTATCATACCACATGCTTCACTTGATTTTTATTGCATCATTTGATTTTGTAACACATAACATATCATAAGTAAAGCATGTAATTTTCTTGTGCAAAATGATGTGTATTCTACAACACCCGAGAGTAGAATATATTTTAATTGCAATTCTTATTAACTTAGCCAGGCTTTTGATTGTTTTTATTTCAAATAGGTTTTATGATACATCAAAACAAGGAATAGGAGCAGTGATAATTCATTTTGCAAATGTATTCTTAGCCAGTGTTTTCAAGGGAGATCCATGTACATGGTAAGAGTATAGCTTTGTTACTTTTTTGGATATAAAATGCAAAACAAAAATGATTACTGATTTTTTACCAATAATATGCGTATACTATGGACTGCCTACAAACATGGCTATAGCTCCTTGAGCTCCCCTCAAATGCTGGAAGAAACATGTTGATTGTTCTCCTAAAAAAGTAATTTGCTCTCCTTAGAGTTTGCTTTCTCTTCATTTTCAGTGAATCCATGTAAGAATAGTTCCCCTGAACAGGAACCTAAGGAAGCAATTCAGTGCCCATATCTGTTTAAAATCTTATGGCTAGGCCAACCAGAATAATTATTTAAATTATTTATCTGATTGTTTTGTATTGTACAGGGCAACTAAGATTTGTGATACATTTTGTGTTAAAAGCATCAATAGGGGTAAAAAAAAGTCAAGACCTCTTGGGACTGGCAGTTACGAGCACAATAGTTATGCAAGCACAAATTTATCGCAAAGTTATCTGCAGTGATTGTCCCTCAAGTGTCATAATGATTTATCCCCAACCAGAACGGTAGCAGGCACACAAAACTTTTTGATTCCTGAGCATTAAGTATTGGCTGGAAACATTCTAGTTTAAAATTTACTTACTGCATGAGCCACACATTACACATGAGCCACACATTTTCTCTAAAATGTATTCTCATTGTAAATCACACTTATCTTCCAAGTGCATGCCCCTTCTGGTTATTGGCACCTTGGGTAATAGCACCAACAATAAAATGCAACAATTTTATATCTGGGGTTGTTTTTGCAGCATTGAGTAAGGGCTAGGAAATTTTGAATAGGTTTGAGTAGGCTTCTTGAGCTACTCATGAAATTGGCTTGGAAATAATTTCTTAAAAATTTCAAGTTGAATGGAGTGTGTGTGACCTAATATGAGGAAGTTGCTTTTTGCAGTATACAATTTTTTCTCCTCTAGAGTTTGCTAGGTGCTAGAAATTATTTATTTACCTGCTGATGAGTATACTTGCTATTTGTGTTCTGCAGGTACTTCATAAATTTCCTTCTTGACACAACTATTGGACTGATAATTATTTGGATATGTTTGAAAGTGGCTTCAATTTTTTTCAAGTTCAAAGGGTGGAGATCTCTTAGATTTGGAGAATACGGTGAGGCTCTTTAAGAAAAATACTCTTGAATTTTTCTAACAAAACTAATGAATGGACTACTGGACAGAAAATTCCATCTGCAGCAATGGTTTTAAAGATTCTGATTGGCTCTTGGAAAAACAATGAATGCTTAAAAATTAAAATCTATTCAACTTTTTTCCAGAATCGCAATTGCAAACAATAGAGATTTTGTTGGCTTTAAAATTTTTTGCCAGGTAGAAAATAGACCTAACAGGTCTTCAAAAAATAATTGACTGTCAGACGTATGATTTTAAAGAAATTTATGAAGTGATTTTCAGGAAATTGCTTCAGTTTTGTTGAAAAATATTTTAGTTTATTTTAAAATTTTTGCAAGAAATGTTTTTGTATGATTGCTATAACGCAGGCACTGCAAAATGTTTGTTAGGCACTCACATTGTTGTTTGAGAAATCATCAAATTTTACTCCGTATTTATATAGTCAATTATACAATTTTAGTTTTTGCTAAAATCAACTGAAAATCTTATATTGAAGGCCTTACATGGTTTTATAATTTCATTGCAAAAGTGAGATCACAAAACTCATCATAATTAAAGGAATAAAGAGCCTTTTTATACATCACTTCATAAAAATTTATGAACAACTCACCAATGTAATGTAAGGTTTTTCCAAGACACCTGGTACTATTTTAGTCATTTAAAAGGAACATGGTGTAATCGAAATGTCAAACTGCAGCATCACAAAAGCTATATACCTAGTCCTACTTACAAATTATATAACACAGCTCATTAAAATTATAAATTATATTTGCTTCCATTTGAAGAACAACAGTAATGTAATTTATGTGATTTATATTTCTAGGAACTCCTCCGCGACTGACCTGGTGGTTTTGGCAATGTTTAGTGTACATATTTATCATGCTGATAGAGAAATGTATCATAGTATTATTGGTTCAATTGTCGTTTTGGGATGATGTCCGAAAATTTATCTTAACACCATTCAAGCACCATCCGAAGATAGAGGCTGGAGTGGTCATGCTTGTGGTTCCATTCATCATGAATGTATGTATGGTTTCTCTTTTGTTGTTGATTTTCTTGCTTCTATCTTTTTACTGTTACGTATAATAAAATACCATGCTGGGAGAAACCAAACCAAGAAAAAAAACGTTAAACGTTGGCTGTTTTATAAAAGAGTAAAGAATCATCAGAATTTGTAAAGAGTTCTGTTATCAAGTTTTGTTCTAAAGAGGCTGAACATGCCAAAGTTTCGACAGACTTTTTACTCTTGATAGAAATCAAAAGATTTAAGGCAGGAAACGTTTTCAGCGTTTTACTTTTAGTCGCCAAGTATTATCTTACTTATGCACCCTGGGCACTTTAGTAATTAGAGGGACAAATCGTGAAACAAATGAGCAGTAATTTAGAAATATTACCTGACCAAATAGAGCAGCCTTTTTTAGTCACTGAACTAAAATAGGTACAAAAAGTTTTTTTTATGACACAGTTTGTGAATTTTGAAGATTTGATTTCATTTAGCTTCCTTCCTTTGACAATATTTTCTTCTTTAACAAGGCTTTGATGTTTTGGATGGTTGACAATTTTCTGATGCGGAGAAAACATCGAAAAAGGCTCTCGGTTAATCACCAGGACCAGTCTGTGCAATTCTTGGCCAAGACTAAGCAAAACCGCACAAGTGCTTCTGATGACGAAGTCGTTCTCCAAAGTTTGATTGACAATGAATCGCATGACATGATCGCAGATGAGAATGTTTCCCTTTATCGGAGAGAGAAATTGGAAGAAATCTTGTCAAAGTGAAGTGAATACATAGTTTGCTTAGAGAGGCTAGAAGAAATCTTATCAAAGTGAATGCATAGTTTGCTTAAACCCTTTCACTCCGGCAAATGCTGTACAACCCACTGATAAACAACTCAAAACTTCATGTTGTCAGATGTAGCCTTTAAATAGGTTTATCTCTAAAAGAGTTATTAAGTTGTTTGTGCTTCTCCCTGCAAAATTAAACTTACATGGCAACAACCTGAAGTGAAATCCTTAGCACAGCAAAACTGTGTTAAATGGCTATTGTTCACCTGGAGGGAGCTTTGTGACTATGAGTCACGAAGCTTTTGCTGGGAATGGCTTAGTGCAGGCACGCAGACTTTCAGTTTTTGTCAAGATGAGAACTTGATAGAAAAACATGTGTAAAATGCCATGTTTTGTTGTGATACCAACCACAACGCTGTGGTAGCCTGCGCACAGAACTCTGTACATGAGGTCTACGCGTAGGCTACGCTTTGGCTGCTTGACCAACATGACAAATAAAGAATCTAGCAAAAAACACAAACAAACTTCATTTCTCTCAACATTGTGGGAGAGTCTGACTGGACTTTCTAAAAGCAACCCACAACTATGGTTTACTTTCAGGCCAAAAACAAATGTCTATACCAAAAAGCCATATCTTGGAGACTCTGAGAAAAAACTACCCATTCGGGCAGTACGTCTGGTTTTTGTCACAAATAACAAATTACCCTCTTTCCCTGGGAGCAACAACTTCTGTTATGCAGAGGCAGCAATTATGAAAGAGCTTGCCATATTTCTATGATAGACAGGAAATTTGTCAATTTTCTCAAAAACACATTGAAAAGATACAAACTGCATTCTTTTATCGAACAAAATATTTCTGCGATTTTTGGAATTTCACCTTCAATTCAGATCTAGATTCGTTATTATATTATGTTCTTAGTAAATAATTTTAAATCAATTTAGCAGAAATTATGAATAAACTTGCCATATTTTTATGATTTCAGCAAACTTGTCAATTTTCTCAAAAATACATTGAAGAGATGCAAATGGCATTCTTTTATCGAACGAAAATTTTCTGGGTTTTTTGGCATTTTACCTTCAATTCAGATCTAGATTCGTTCATATATTTTGTTGTTAGTAAATTATTTTTAATTAATATAGAATAAATTCTTAAATAATTTAGGATTAAGGCATTGAAGTGTAATAACATTTATTAATCAGTGCTCTCAATGTATGGTTTCTACTGTATTATAACAGAGAAAATTTTTGTAATAATAGTGAAATCGACACATCAATTTCCAAGCGATTATCCATCAGAGACAAAGCAAATTCTTTTTAACTGGAAATCAGAACAAGCCACCTGCGGTCAACCCAATGTTTTGATTTTCAGGTTGAGGGAATTCGCTTTGTCTTCAACGGATAATTGCTTTGAACTTGGCGTGTTGATTTCGCTATTGTTACAAAATTTGCCTCTGTTCTGTTTTATAATTAGATGAAATACCAGTTACTCATAAGAAATTTACTTACTATACTTGAGGTGACAGGTTTTTATAGATGAAATGCCAGAGCTTACATAGAAATCTCGTTAAATGTTATCTCATTAATTTGTATAAAATGTTTTTGTTTGATCTTTAAATAGGAACCTAATTAATATTACTGCATGCAATACAATACATTCTAACTAATTTCAAACGTTTGATTCCTTGTGATTGAATTTTTTAACTTTCGAAATGGTGAATTTTCTGATCTATATCTCAACCATCTTTTTTCTTGACTTCCATTTACTGTCTACTTATTTTCAGATCATGCTGATTGATTGATAAATATATATACCAGGTGACTGTCTACATTTGAAAAATCACAAAAGTAGAAATTCTTGGTTGATTTTTATTTTAAAAACTTCTTCTGATAGCTAATGAATTGAACTATTTTTCGATATTTTTTTAAAATATTGCGAAGCTATCATCTCGACATTCTTGCTTTTTTCGAAAAACCAGTCTTGCCGAAAAATATCATAAAAAGTATTGAAAAATCACTTGAATAATTAGCCATAAGAAGTTTTCTAAATAAAAATCAACCAATTATTTGTGCCTTTTGTGATATTACAAACATGGAGTTTTTTATGGAGTTACAAACAATAGAATATTTGGGACCAGAGGGACTTTTAATTAAGTTAGACAAACTTGGAGGAATACAAGAAAACTTGAGACTTCAAGAAAAGTTAAACTTTGCGATTTTTTGTTTTCAGTGTTAAGTCAACTTAGGTAACTGTATTGCTCTTATACTATCGCCAGGGTCCAATGGCACTGACAAATATGTGCAAAACAAAAGTCAGGACAGAATGAAGAGAAAACGACAAACATTTGTTCCTTGATGGCTTGAATAACTTAAACCCTGCAAAAGAAAACTTCCATATTTAACAGATATACAAAAAGATGTTCTCCTTTGACATGTTCAAGCTTTTCCATGTGATGCAAATTATAAAATCATTGTTTTTGCGAAGTTATTATTTCTTCCCTGATTTTTTAATTCCAGTGCCAGCTAAGGGCCCTTTCTTTGAAGCTTTTACTTTCATTTCCTCTAATTTCTTTTTATCTTCTTTTTGCTTCTCTTTGAAAGCTATCTCATCCTGAAATGCAAGATATTTTTTTGTGATTTTTAAGTATAAAGAATGTTGAAAAACCTTTTTGAAGCAAAAGATCATCAATAATATAAAGTTGTGAATAAGTACAAAGAATAAACAAATTCTTGAAAATTCTCAACAGAGTGGGATAAAATTTTTTCTCCAATCTGGGTTGATTTTTTATTACATTTGTATCATGTGATTATTATCTTGAGAAATTTTATCAGTGTACAAAAAATTTAATTTTCAGGAATACAAAAAATTTAATTTTAAAAGGACTACTTCCCAATAGATTTCTTGTGTGACATGAACTGTAGTGAAAACAAACAGGTTTTACATCTCCTCTGATCGGAGAATCGAGTGAGCGTGAGACGAAAATAACACAATGTTCTTTGCTGGGATATCCTACTTAGCAGGAATATCTCACCCATGGGAACACCGAGAAAAAATGGGCCCCTGGATAATCGCTTTGAGGGCCCCTTTACAATATCTATTTACATTTATGAGATTTGATTTAAATTAAATTTTATTCACTCTGGGCCCCTGATATTAGCATTTGTTGACTGCAGGACCAGCAGCAGTTGCCCCCCTGCCATTTGCCCTGCTTTTGAACAAGCCCTTAAAGTCACAATGGAATTTACCTCATCTAAGTCTTTGGAATCCTTCTTTGGTGCTTTCAAAGGTTTCTTCTTGCCACCTGGCAATAAAAAATGAAGAAGAATGAAGAAGCACATCTGATTTTCCAACTCCTTTGCCTGATTCCATGTCTGATTTATTTTGTGTATGATTTATTGATGGCACGTCGTCAGATGCAATTGAAGTGCTGTTTTACCTCTGAGTTTTATTGTCTATTCATAACTATTTTGTTCTGAACATATCTTTTTTTAATTCATAACAACCAAGTTTAATTGGTGGATAAAATTCTCTCCAAGGAATATCATTAAAAAGGGCCTAAAAAACAGCAAAATCAAATTTAGGCCTTTTTTCATTTCAATGAAAACCGGTTTTTCTATCTAAATTTACGGGTTTTCTCTGTTGCTCATTGTGAACAAAACATAACTAATGGTACACGTTCAAAAAATTAAGAATTTTTAAAACCGTTCATATTTACCTTGCCTCCCAGACATAACGAGTTATATTCTTTTAGTTATATTATGGTTGTGCATGGAAAATGGAAGATCTGAAAAGGTGCACAGGCGACAGGACACTCGCTATCTTTCTAACATGCTTGCAGAATTGCATCTTTGGAAGATTTAACCATGATGCAACGCGGCTCGTGGTACTTTTCTTCTGTCTTCGGTGATCACGAATAATCATGGCGGCAACAGGGATGTTCACCAAACTGACCCTGTTTCAAACTTCATCATGGTATGATTGAATTAACAACATTTTTAGTTTATAGTTTGAAGTACTGTGCAAAGAAATTTTTCAAATTTAGTGTAGTCAATGGTAGTTTTCATCAACACAGTCATGGATGATATGAAGGAGGAGCCAGGGACGGTGCCTGTGTGTGCTGTCCCATATCTCGTCCACAGACAGGTCCACAGCTGCTGCTGTTGTGTAAAAAAAAACTTGCTAAAGAAGGCCTAAACACACTAGCTACTCTTTAACTTTTTCCTCGTAAAATTTTTGAAATGAAATATAAAGGTGAATGCTAATTTTTTTTGTTAAAGACATGCAAAACAACTGGGGAAATATACTGAAAGAGGGGGAAAATACTGGATGGCAGTGTGTGCCAGATTGGAAAATATGCTATGAAACACATGTTGTCAGCCAGTGAATGCATGTATACATGTAGTCAGCCAGGGAATGAATGAAAGAAACCAATAATTAAACTAAAACCAAGCAAGTTTTCCAACCAGAGCAGTGCAAAAATGTCTTTTAACAACAATAATAATTTCCTGCTAGCCCAGACTGGAAAGTTTGTCATGCTGCAATAACTTGCCAGCACAAAATTAAATAAACAAAGAATGCATCACTAATCTACTGTTAACTTGATCATAACTTCTAGACTGGAAAGCTTATTGTGTGCAAGCAAAAACTTTTCCACACAGAATGAAATAAACTAAAGATGCAAATCTATTGTTAACTTTGTTCATAGTATATGAGCTTTCCAGTCACACCTTTGCAATGCAAAAGTATTTTTGACACTTGCAAAAAGAAGTTTGGAAAGAACGTATTTGTGCACACCCAAGCCAGACTGCATTTTTATTGATTGCTTGCATAAAAAACATGAGATTCGGCATCAGGTTTGCACACATAAACTGACAATTCTTATCAGACTTACTCAGGAGTTTGATAGGAATTAAAATGAAGAAATAGAAACAGTTTGATGCCATACTTTTCTGACTGGCTCAACACTCTGAAGCCCAAATATATATTATTTATTTTTTGCAAATTGCACACTGCACATAATGCACCATCACTACTCTCCTTTGCAGTTCTGAGCAAGCTTCATTTTTAGAAAGTTTGCAGTTGTTGAAAAAGCTTAATTTTGGAGGGGACCATGCAAAAAATTGCACTTTATTTATATGGAAAAGTTTTATGCATGTTTTTCTTCATTTTAAAAAATTTTTGCATGTGCATTTAAACAATTTATTATAACCATTGCTTTCACTGACAACGCATTCCTAAAGGCCTAAAAATATTGACTCACAAATTAAATTGCATTTTATGATGTACATACATTTTTGCTTTGTTTAAGAGGATATTTGCCATTGAGAGATATAATTGGTAGCTGGGAATAAAAACTATTCGTAGAAGTGTACATTTGTATTGTAAATAATTGTATATGCTGTATCTGTAACTCAAATTTTTTCTAGTGTTGGTGCAAGGAACATGGCAACTCTAAAGGACAGTAAGTAGAAGACACTTTGATCAATTTTTTTACAATTATTTATAGAGTTGATAAGTATTAAAATTGAAAAGTATTAAATCACTGCCACTAAATTGAAAGTTTACAATTAAAAGAAATCAAAAAGATTAACTGTTGCATAACTTGTAAAGGAAATAATAAATTAGAATAAGTGAGTAGATAAAAAAACCACACCCCCAAAAAACTAGACTGGCAGGATAGCATTGAAAGATAAAAAAGACCTTGTTTCTATAGTCACATGAGGTGTGTCATAAAAGGAAAAAAACATTTCTATAGAATACAGAAAGTTTACATGGATTATTAATTTTGAAAAAGTAGACATAATGTTTGTGAGTTGAATATCAGTTATAAAGTTGTTGTTGTTAGTTATTTACCTTTTGGTTAGTTTTGTTTTGAGTGGTTTTATCCTGCCATGAAATGAGCTGATAACTTATCTTGATTTTTCTTTTATTATACTATAAATCCACTGATTTTTTCATTATTATCTTAGTTCGTCTGAGGTTGAGATCAGTAAAGAACATTCAGAAGATCACCAAATCCATGAAGATGGTGTCTGCTGCAAAGTATGCAAGAGCTGAAAGGGAGCTAAAACCTGCTGCAGTTTATGGCAAGGGTGCTGCAGGTAAATTGATCAATTCATATTTGATTCTATCGTTACTTTGAAGCAGAATTTTTGTGGAAACATTATTGTGGTACAGAGCAAATTAAAAAGGTTCATACAAAGAAATGGCATCTTGAAAATTAGCTAAATTTTGTTAATTAGGACATGTTGAGAAGTATATAGCAAAATTTTGAGATAATGAGGTTGCAAACTTTACAAAATCAAACAGTCAGGGGAGATAATTTCTTTCTCAGAGTTCTCTTGCTCTTTCCTATCCAATTTTATCTTCCATTGCTGCTAGCAATTTGTTTGACCGAAGGTTTACTGTGCCATCTACTTGTTGGTCAACATCTACATTACATCTATACAAATGCTTTGCAAAGCCAATACAAGGCCATGACCCGAAAGTAAAATTCAATTACAAACCCTAAAAGTCCTAATTAAAAAATGTCTAAAATACTTCATTTAATTACTAATATCTAA
Organism: Phacellophora camtschatica; assembly: GCA_036873815.1. Taxonomy (NCBI): domain Eukaryota; kingdom Metazoa; phylum Cnidaria; class Scyphozoa; order Semaeostomeae; family Ulmaridae; genus Phacellophora; species Phacellophora camtschatica. The sequence continues at coordinate 14,259 of JAYJMH010009030.1, forward strand.
CTTGAAGGAATCCCTTATTGTTCTCACGGAAAAGCTCAATGTATTGGATGGTTGGCTCAAGTTCTTCCATGGCTCAAGTTCTTTCAAGCTTTCCAACTCAATCTTGTTTCTCTAACTGTGCTTTGCAAAGCAGAGTTTTCTTTCTCTGATTGTGGAAGACACTATCAGATGTTTCTGTAAAGCTGGCTATTTGTTTGTTGGATTATGTAATACATGTGTAGATGACACAGAAACATCTTCCATACAAACATATTCCATTGCTGCTAGGAGCTTGTTTGGTAGTCGTTCTGTGCCATCTACTTGTTGGTTAAAGGTTCTGAAAGTATTCAATATATGCCCTAAGAGAAGTTTCTTTACTCTCAGTGAATGTGTATAATATTATGTTGCAAAATAATTGATGCTGGATTCTTTTTTAGCTCTGTATGAGAAAGGGGAAATTGGATCAGATGAAACAAAACCAAACCACTTGATGTTTGCGATTTCATCAGATCGTGGACTTTGTGGTGCAATTCATTCAGGAATGGCCAAAGCTATCAAGGCAAAGCTGGAGACAAAAGCTGCTGGAGTGAACCCCATGCTTATTCTCTGTGGTGATAAAATTAGAGGAATATTACAAAGAACTCATGGTATGCTATTGCAGTTATGTTTTTTTTGTACCATGTTTTGTTATTTTATTTGGAATGATGGAGCTTATTTGCCATGGATGGGCCATTCATAAAACAGTGATTTCTCAGACAAAACACTTTCAAAAACAACATACTGTGAAAAATGTTTCCCAGTCTGGGCTCCTGACATTGGCATAAGATTAAGCATTTCATTTTCACTCATCTTTGCACACAAGCAATATTTACAAAAAACAGTTTCCACAGCTAAATTGTAGGTCTTCACCATTTATGTCTGCAACAAGAATAATCTAGGCTCCTCCTCAGCACAACAGACAACCCCTGGGATCAAGGGCAGACTTTGAGCTTTGCAAAAGTCTTCAAATTTCTCATTGTGAGAGATTCAGAAGAAATGCAAGAACAAACAATTTTGTTTTTGCTCTGAAGAAATTGGAGAGAAAAATTAAAACAAGAACTGTGTTGGGAAACACAAAATAAAAAATCAACAATTCTTACAATTCAATTTCAGGCGAGTCACTTTGAACACTTTCTTAGAAGCGAACCAAGCCAAAATAAAATAAAGAGTTCTATTTCAAAACTGTCCTTTTCTTTGAGAATCATTGTATAATTGTTTTTCAGCTGATAATGTTTTAATGCACATGAGTGAAACTGGAAGACGACCTCCTATTTTTGGTGAAGCTTCTTTCATTGCTGGTGAGATTTTGGATGGTGGAATTGAATTTGATGCTGGAGAAATGTTTTACAACAAATTCAGGTAACTTATCGTTATTTTAAAATAATCTTAAATTCAGCATTATTGTTTCGTATCAAGTATATATATATGCAATAAACCCTATTTGGATAGACAGATTGAAATGACTAATTTTTAAGAAGTTTCCTTCATTACACTATTTGACTACAGTGAAAGTATTTGGTGCAAAAGTAATGTTTATTTCATCACCTATATACTAATTTGATGTCAAAGTATGTGTTTTGCTCAGACCTTGCTATTTGAAATAGGGAAAATTAATTTTCTTCAAAATTAAAACTCTTTAAGGAACATTTACTAAAAAAAGAAAACTCTAGATCTCTCTCTCACTGCACATTCGGCTTGCAACTGTATCATTGCTCACCTTGCGCAATGATTTAACTCTAGATATTTTCTTCATTAAGATATGGAGTTTTTATTTCACGTTTCAAAACCATTTTTCATTGAAGGACTTCCTTATCTTTGGCATATTTTGATCACTAAAAATTCCACTTTTTTCCACTTTGTCATTTAGATAAGCACGGATTTGGTTTTTGAATCAGCTATGATTTTTTCTGCATTGAAAATTATCCAATCACATCACATAATTTTTGCCACATAATCATTAATAGTGTGAATTGATTGGGCATTTCAAAATGTAAACCAACCAACAACCGAATGAAATACAACATTTTCCTGTGCAATTACAGATACCAAGAAAAATACTTATTTACTTTAAATACTGTAAATCCTCGAACTAGTCCCCTCCCTCAACTATCCTCTCACCTTATAGCTGATAATTTTTAACAAACTCCCACCCCCAAATTTTAATTGCTTTAAAGTATATTATTTTACATTTGAAGAGATTTTGTACTTATGTATATATATATATGCATTTTAGTAATTTTACTTTGTAGCTACCACCAGGTTTAATAACCCTTTCCCTCGAATAACCCCCCTCAAATTAGCCCCACTTAAAGGAGAACAAGTAAAAATTAAATAGGTGTAAATAAAAATGTGTGGACAACTTATCTATCTTGATAAAAGTTCTATATCTTCGCTTTTTGATTCTTTCTTGAAAAGTGTTCAAATTCTCTGTGGGGAAAAATTGTGAGGATTATCCAAAACGTATGCCTCAATTTCCCTCCTTGGTTTCCTTTCAAACATCAAGACGAAAATAAAACCAGACACATTAAGTACTGGCATCCGCATGTTACCCCTAATGAAACTTTTTTTTTAAAAGCAACTCCAATAATTTGCTCTTCAACATTAGAAGTAAATATCTGGGCAAGCAATTGATCACTCTCCTGACGATGTTTGGGTACGTGTGCGCCTGTGCATGCGTGCGTTATTGTGCTATTTTGATTGCATAATAAAATTTCTAAAGCAGACATTTTTATTTTATTTTCCAGGACAGTTGTGTCTTTTAGAGTTTTGACTAAAGACCTTCCATCGTTGAACACTGTTGCTGACTCAGGTTTGTTGTTGAATGATTTGGTGTCATTTGCATGATGGTGTTTCACGCCCGTATTTATTTCTAGTTAATAGGCGAATCCTATGTAAGTTTCATTTTTCAGGGGGTAACACATACAATCTAACTTAATTTAAAAATGAACTTATGTTGAAACATCGGAAATTAGTATAAAGGTCTGTCTGCGTTTACCTCCTGGAACTTTGGTTTTTTATGTTATTTAGCAATGGGTTATATGGCCCTTCCAGGGGGTGAAAGGGTTAAAATTAAATTGAAATAATTTAACGAGAGTAAATTAATTTTAATAAAGCCTGTGTTTTGCAATCTTTGAGTGTTATTAAATGTTTGTACAAAAACTGACGGTTTTGAGTTGTGTGTTTAAAACAAGAATATAAATAAAGTATTTTGCTGTTGTGTTTGGTTGCTAATTTCTGAAAGCTTTTTCCCTCAGAGATGCACATAATTAGTTTGCCACACTCTTCTGCAGTGTCTAATATTTCTTAGGGGTGCGCATCTTGTTTTAGGAATGGTCCCTTTTTGCAGAGTCCTTGCAAAGTTGAAATGTCCATCAGTCTGTTGGGCTCGCTAAACAACTTTGATGTACGTCAGAGCTATTTTTAAGTTGTTAAGGAAACGTCAATAGACGACTCCGCAAAAGATGACGGGAAGGAAATTATTCCCATGACTCATTGCGTTTGATTTGCGAATCATTGGCAGTTCAATAGGCATTTGATCGTCGAATGCAATGAATCTTAGAAATAAATACAGAGGCGAAAAAGTAAAAAAAAATACTCTTAATTTTCAGAAAATATCAATAGTTATGATGATGTTGACGCTGATGTTTTACGCAGCTATCACGAGTTCACTCTTGCTAATACATTATTTTATGGATTGAAAGAATCTGCTTGCAGTGAACAGAGCTCGCGAATGACTGCCATGGATGCCGCAAGCAAGAATGCTGGTAAGACTTGAACATTTTTTGTATCTTTTTTAGAAACAAGGAAGGGGGGCTTTTAGACGCGTATGTTCCCTCCGTTTTTTGGTCTGGGATTTTGTTTCGATAATTTATTTTTGGAAACATTTTTCATCCAAAAATAGGTAGGTAGGTATGACAATAAAATGTTATATGCCTAATTTAATAGCACGTGACATGGCAATGATGACTAATACTGCCGGGTGCCCAAAAAAGTCGGGAAAAGTAGAATTTATTGCAATTTTTAAAACGTTCAGTTACATCGTGTGACCAAAAGCTCAAAACCTGTGAAGCTACAAATCTCAAATTGTACTCAAAACGATATCCAAAGTGCAAACTTAGAGTTTGGGAAATCATCCAGTCATCTGCGAGCATGTTTACCTGTCTAAAACTGGACATTAAAAGTTATCGTTTATGGACTGTGGACTTTACAGGAACGCCATTTATTTCCAGTCCATGTTTTGGCATCAAAACAACATGCTTGCTTTAATGGCGACTGTTGGGAGTTGAAAATTTGATAGGAGTGACTGATCAAACTTATAAATAGATAAAGGAGCATGCAGGTTGTGATGATGATTATAATAATACAGTTTTTCTGTTAATTTTACAACAGTTAATATTAGGGACCTTAAGCAAAGACGACGGCAACGTCGACAAGAACCTCGTATCCTTTTGTTTTTGATGGTTAATTTCAAAATGAAATCCCTAATGTTTTTTTTTAGTAAAACTAGTTGACATTGCCAAAGGTGTTGCCAATTCTCGAATTCTGAAATAAATTAACCTTGTTGATATGAAAAAAGTTTCGAATAAGAATATTATTTTTGTAACATTTAATTAATAATGATAGATATGAAAAAAGTAAGAGAAATAGCTATTCAAGCAAATGGGAAATTGAGTTTAATTTGGCGATTTAACGTGACGTTTTAGCTGACGTTGCCATTATAGCTGCTTAAGCTCCCTATTAACATTCAGAAACTCCAGAAATTGCATAAGTTAACATAATTCACTGCAGATAATTAGCAGACATTTTTGTTCTGTAGGAACATAGTTTTGATTAGACTTTTAAATCACTTGAAGTTTTTTGCTTAGGATTATATTTCGCAAGGAAGTGAATTCAAAATTTTGATGATGATAAAATTGTTTCAGGTGAAATGATTGACAAATTGACAATGACATTCAACCGCACAAGGCAAGCTGTCATCACAAAAGAATTGATTGAGATTGTCTCTGGAGCTTCTGCATTGGAATAAAATAGAAACGAATATCCATATTAGTAAATTGAGTTGAAATCTTTTCAACAGAGTGTTATCAAAAGTTTTGTAAGAGTCATTTGCTTTCTTTTTGCTTATCATTGTGTTTACTGAGTCACGTTTGTGAATGTTATAGACAAGATGCAAATTGATTACTTAATTCGTGATAAAATGAGATTCTTAATTTTAAAATTCGTTTTATTTGTTTTATGTCATTCGAATTGACTTAAAGAGGAAGGTGACTTTTTAACATTTCTGGTTGGTTTTCAAGGGGCTTTACGTAAAAATTACATGACTGTTATATCCGAGGTGGCCCAAAACATATCCCCAGGTTTGGAAATCTGCTGTAGAGAAGTTTTCATTTTGATAGTTGTTTCCTCGGTAAATCTGAAATGAGCGGCTTCAATTTATAGCTTAATACTTAGTTTGCTGAAATTTTTGCCCAATAATCAGACAAATGAGTTATCAATGAAACAAAAATTGGAAGATTTCTGTTGCTCCAGTCTGCCAAAAATATGTTGACGCCCTGTGACGTCGGTCAATCAAGATTTGAGTCCTGTGTTTGTTTTGGCATGAGTTTTTGTGTGATCACATGACATTGGTAAAGATCTGGACCGCGAATTCCAGTGACGTACCGGTGTCCCAAAAAATTGAATATATTTGCAAACGTAATACAGTAAGCAATTCTGTATTTAAATAGAGGCGAATTTTGTAACAATAATAAAATTTACATACTAGTTTCAAAGTGATTATCCTTCGAGAACAAAACAAAACTCTCAACTCGAAAATGAAAACAATGTTGCGAAGGAGATGTTTTCATTTTCTAATTGAGAAAGTTTTGCTTTCTTCTCAAGGGATAATCGCTTTGAAACCAGAGTGTATCAATTTCACTATCGTTACAAATTCGCTTCTGTTGGCCCTTCATATTCCCAATAGACCTTTTCGGAAATAAACGTTGCTCTATTGTGTTACAAGGCTAGCCTCCTTTTCAACATTGATGAAATTCCTTGGGCCCTTTGGGAGAGAAAGTCTTTTGGGCCCTTTGGGAGAGAAAGTGGCAAGAATAACCATTCCCAGTGGGAATACAGGATTAGCCTTGAAACCGGACTTTATTTCCGAAAAGGTCTATTTAGATACATCGACTTGAAGTTACTGCAAATTTATCTAAAATCGGTTTTATATTCACAAAGATGAGCAAGTCCAACGCTCTAAATTCTTGTCGAAGTGAATACTAGAGCTCGCTTTCTTCTCATGTACATGTCTGTTATGCTAGGCATAACAAATTTACACACGTGAGCTTTGTTGATAAATGTAATAGTCGATTACATATCTAAATCTAGGCCTTGCGTTTTTGAAGAAATGAATTGCTTTTAAAAACGATGGACAAGAGCCTTGAAGAAACGCGTTCTTCTATTGAAAGATTAAGAGCGGGATTTAAAGAAAAGCAGAGGAACAGCGGAAATACATCGAAAAAAGATTAAATCTCCAGCTTGCTGCTGCAACTGAAAGATGCGACGACGACGAAAATAGAGTCACTGGCAAATACCTTTTCCTTGCTGCTCCTTCGATGAAAAAGAAAAAAGTCGGTAGAAGAGGATGCCACTCTGCATCTAAAAATGACGAGATGCGAAATTTTCGAAAGACAGGCGATGATGGTCAGGAAGAAGGCGATGATGGTGATGGTGACAACAATTATGACGATGACAATCAGGATGATTGTACAGCGGTAGACATGGAAGAGCCAGTTTTTACGTCTTCCACTCCAGAGTGGATTCCATGTAAAGTCCACGCCGGATATTTACGCCAAAACAATACAAGAACAATAAAAAATCGTAACTCCACGCCGGATATCTCCGGCGTAGGCTACATGGAATCCAGTCTGGCTTCCATGTCTACAACTGGAATCAGCTCTGATCCAACCTCAAAATCTCAGCAGGATTTAGTAACAGAAATGGTGTTTATACAAATCATAATTTTTTGTCAAAAATGCCTTAATGTAGAGTTAGATATTAAAATATCCTTGGGTGTCTTTGAATGTTTGGGTGCCTTGGAATGAAATACAACGTGTTAATGTTAGGTTAGTATACACGGAAAATACAAAAAAACTCCCATCTGACAGTGGGACATATACATACCCTCCCTTGGACGTGAAATGTTATATCACAAATTCCAAATGGTAAAATATGGAGCACAGTGCACAAAATTTCGAGATTTCCATGAGGGATATAGACTTTATATTATGTTTGTAGACTATATTATGCCAATATTTACGTAATGGTGTAAAATTACAGAATAAAATGTTTATTCTATTTTTAGTTTTATTGTGTTTTTACTAACTGCAAGTTTTAAAGACCATTTGACTTGTGATTTTGGCCTTGGGCACACTGTACCTTTCCCTCTACTTGGCCTAGTTTAAAAAATTGTATTTTGGTTGTGTCCAATTAAATTGCAATTATTTACAATAGTAGAGGAGCCATCGATTAGTTGATTCACTTAAATAAGTTAAACCAGTATTGGAGAAGTTGAGCAAATCACGGACCTGCACATTTTCAATTTATCTTGATGCAACTTCATTTTCTTTTATTGCATGGATATAGTCATCCGGTCTGGAGCTGATAACTGCTTGAAAGGTTGGTTTAATTGCAAAAAAGTAAGAAAATTTATTGAAAATTTGATACTTGGGAAATTTTGAAAGGTTGATGAAAAAATTAAAGATTTACTGTACCGCTTTCCTCAAGTTGTTGTCTAGCTTCACTGATGAGCCCTGATATTGGGCGAAACCGGTTCAATTTTACTGTAATATAGTAATCAAATCTACATCGAAGCCTCCTCCATTAATGGACAGACACTGCCCAACAATGACACCTTCAAACAACGGAAAAATTATTGTAGTGTACAAGAAGTAAAGATCATATGTAACTAATTACATGTTGTAATTTATGAAAAAAAATCTTGTTAATCTAAATTATATATTTTTCAACTCTAACCTGAACTGTTTGCAGTGTTTAATGTTTTGGCAAATTACTATTAGAATTTTGCAGACCTTTTGGCTTGTAAACACATTTTACTAGGCTACAAGTATCACGCCATTTTCTAATAAAACATAAAACTTGAATAGCTTTGTGTTACTTGTGTAGGTTGAAAATGAAAAAGAAATATTGTTGTGACTATTGCAATTTTAAGTCAACTTCAGATTCCAAGTATTATGGTTTTATGTTTTAAGTGTTGTAAAAATAGTCAAACTTTCGTTTCAGAGTTCAGCACTGTGTACCAGAATTGTATTCATGCCAAAACTGCGACAATCATATTGAAACGATTTGATATTTTAAACAATTGTGATCCATTCCAATATTTTCAGTGTAAGTTAGTGCAACTTTTCCCCTAGACTTAAAATCTCATAAAGTGGAAATGACACTAGATGCGCCATTTTGGGAAAACTTTGAAACCCAATTTTCTTAAAATTTGGTCAATGTTAAAGAGGTTTGATTTATAGAATGACCCCGTAACGCAGGAACATTTAATTTGATGAAAAAATTAAGTGTATAATGGAGTCTCTTAGCTTTCGTACAGTTGATTACTTTTTTGCGATTTTAGGGCTTTTTGCGATTCTCAAAATGGGTATCCTTTAAAGAATTGCGTGTATGTTTCAAATTATTATTACGTTTATTATCAATATTCTTCTGAGAAAGTGAGCCAAAAGTTTCTTAACGGTGGTCTTTTAAATGCATGAGCTAACTGTATGTGAACTGTTATTTAATGTAGAAAATTTATTTAGCAAAAGACTGGAAGTAGCAAATGTGTGATTTATTGTAGTTGCCAGTCTATAAGACTAGGAATTTTTTAAACGGTAAGAAATGGCAGTCTATTGTCAAATCCAGAATGCTCTTTGGAAAAAAATTTAGATGGCTGTTTTATTGTAAAAGATGCTTGTTAAAACTAAGAATGAAACAATTAATTATAAAAATTTTCTGGTGTTGACCTCATAATTTCTCCTTCATACATGTTGCAAAAACATCGGAAGCAATTCACGACTCCCCGCTTATTTACGACATTTGCATTCATGGCTTTGACGTTGTTTGGGCTCAAGATTTGAACACGTATGGAGTTTTGAACGCAAGAAATGGGAGACTATCATGCCTTCCTTCATTGCATTACTCCTAATTGCCGTCATCGCGAAATACTGTTAGGACATAAACACAGTGAACAACTCACTGAATCTGCTTCGCACATTCTTAGTCAGCTTGGCGAAGGTCATTACTGCAGCTCGACAATGTTATCTTCTGTTTCAACCAAAAAGATTCCATTTCGTCATTTTATGCAAAATAACAGAGATAAACAAGATGAGGTTATGCTGTTTCAGTGATGTACCGATGGGTTTTTACAATTGATTCCAGCTCTTTTAAAAATTTGTGAATGCGAGAAACCAGCATCTGATGAAAATCCCGTTCCCAATGGTTAGATCGATCGAAAAAATATACAGGTATTCTTGCAGGCGGATGTGTTAAGTGCAACTAGTATGTTTCATAGTTTCCGTGGTTTTTATTTCACTTTTATTTATCAATTTTGTGTGTACATTTGTTTATCTGACAAAAGAGACGAGGGAAGCATTTGAATAGTGGGGGGGGGGGGCACAAGGTTTGAGGGCACTTTGACCACGCCCAGTTCTTTTATGACCACGCCCTAAACACCGCTCCCTTATTTCTGCTTGTAGGGATGACCTTCACATGAGCATACGGTTAAATCAAACATTGCAACCTATTACTTGAAATAATATGACGAATATAACATTAGTATCCTAATTTAACGAATATATTTTCAAGTTGAAATGACACTCTCATGATAGTTTAATACCTAGATATTAGAATATATATTATTCAGTACATAATGACATTAATAAACTGATTAAAGGTCATCAAATAATTAACTAAAGCTAACTAATAGCTCGCGCCAAATACAAGCTAGCTAATCCTAAATTTTGGTGCTTTATATTGACCAGTTTTTCCCTCAACATTCCCTT
>JAYJMH010009041.1:0-24316 GCA_036873815.1 Phacellophora camtschatica
CAAGCAGAAATGAGGGAGCGGTATTTAGGGCGTGGTCATGAGAGAACTGGGTGTGGTCAAATTGCCCTTCAAATGCTGTGCCCCCCCCCCCCCACTATTCGAATGCTTCCTACGTCTCTGCTGTTAGGCCCATCTCGAATCAACCGCCACCTCAGTCACTGATACAATAATATTCACTTTTCCGCCACCTCAGTCACTGATACAATAATATTCAATAATATTCGATTGGTACCAGATGGTTTTCAGATGCAAAAGTTTTCTCTTATTTGTGTTGATAAAATCTCGATGCGTACTTACATGACTAATTTAGAGCTGATTTAAAAAAATTAATGCCAAAAGGAATAGTAATTTTAAAATTTGTACTTCATAATATACAAAAAAGGTGGAGCAATCCACCTTTTCGAGATAAATCTGCCATCATGGAATACTGAATTTTTGATTCTTTAATCAGATTCTGCAAGCAAAGTTTAGTATGAGAACCAATTTTTACACTTCTACATAATATTTTATCAAAGTTACAGCAATACAAAGATTTCAAGTTTATGAGGAATCAAGATTTTATCCTAACATCATTTCACGGTCAAAGCTCTTAGAAATATCAAACCTTTACAACGCTGTAATTTTGATAAAATTGCAGGTAGAAATGTAGAAACTGGTTTTCCGACTAAACTTTGTAGACTAAACATTGTATACAGAATCTAAATCAAGAATCAAAAATGCAAAATCTCAAAATTTCAAAATTATCTCGAAAAGGTGGATTGGTAGGGTAGGATCTGAAAGGTAGTACTTTCTAATCAAACACCATAAACATATGCATGTTTGTTCGAGACAAAACGACCACACATAAAATTTAGAATTGATGACGCACGTAAAAATGGAAAGATAAAGTTAATAGGAATGATAAGATGCAAGGTTCTGAAATAACCCAACAAAGGCAACAAGAACTTTGGCTACTAAATAAATATGCAGTCGGTACAAAAATATAATTAAAAATATTTAATAATGATTATGGTATTTTCTGATATTTTATTTTCATCTGGAATTTCTTAATCCTAAGTTGTTTTTCTTTGAAACAGACCCTTGTTCAATTTAAAAAATTAAAAAACTTATTTTTTTGGAACAGACCTAAAAATGTTTGAAGACTGACTACTGTATTATCAGTGGTGATGCGCACGAACATTTTACATTCATTTGTCACTCAGATTGTTTAATAGAATTATCATATGATAGAGCATTGTCAATTGCAAAAAATAACGGAAATATTTTAATTGTTTTTTTCATTTACATAACACAAAACACAGTTTTTCACAGTCGATTGCACCGTTTTCGACCTCCCCTAAATTTGCCTCTTTGGAAGTGGAACAAAGGAATGAATGAGAGGCTGCGGTTCATGAACTGTTTGAAGAATAGAACAATGAAAGAGTAAGGACTAAAGTCAGTTGCCAGGCCAGGAAAAGCCAAGCTAAAATTGGGGGAATCCGTATTTTACTGGATTTTGAATTCGTATCCGTATTTTGAATCCGTATCCAATTTTAATGGTTTTTCAATTTACAGTAATTTATTTTTATTACTGACCAAAACACCTACATGTGTCAAGTAAAATTTTTTCAAAGCGAATGTTTTTGAATCTATTGGGGAAGACCTGGTTTTAAGTCATACTCATTGTCCTAATTTAACCGGGAGCATTATCATGGCGCTATCAACAATGCCTGGCTGTGGCTTTGACAAGGTCAACTTATGATTGAAAAAATCTTGGAAAGATGCCGCCAGTAGCGAGAAATAAATATCTAAAAACAAAGTTAAAGTAATAGGGCATGTATTTGTCAGATTCAAGTATGGTTCAGTACGCAAGAAGGGTAGATGGTATTCGACCAAAGTTGCGAGCTTGTCTGATGAAGAATAAAGGCCCCCTACGGCCTTTCTTGCCAGGGAAACGAAGGTTTGTTGATTTCAGTTTCGTTTTTCTCTGCTTGTACGGACGAATTGTGTCGTTGAAATTACAAACTTGGTTAAAGGAACATTCGTATCCTCGATCAATGATTTTGATTTGCTGTCAATTGGATTGTTGACCTGCATACGAGAGCATTTTGGTAGGCTAACACGAACGTTCATACACATACGCAAACACTGGCTGCCAAGCCTAAATTCCTGACTTTTAGCTACCCTTCCCAAGTTCACGGCTAATCCTTTCAGTTGCCATATTGTGTTGTAATTGATTCTCATTTATGATATTCATTTTTTTCATTCCAGGCGAAACTGTTATCATTGTGATGAACAATTTCACTCGAATTTTTGTAGACGTCTTATGCTGAGGAATGCTACTAAAAGTAAGAAGATAGGAACATCAAAATATGAATGCCCGACGTGTCATAAAAAATTCAAGGAGATTGCGAATTTTTTGCTTCACCGGACTCATCATGAACTTCCACAACACATAAATGGATCTGATACCAATGGTAGTAGCTTGCTTCCTCGACCACCTAGAAGCACAGAACTTAAAGAAATAATAACAATGGAAAATAATGTGGCTTTGGATTTGAGTGGTGGAAGCTCGATTCGATCTGGTTTTGGTGTCGAGTCTGAAATAAAATATGACGACGTTTGCCCCAAGAAGAAAGCCCTCCAGCCGACTGGTGCTAAAAAGAGAAAGGGTGGATTACAAATTCAATGTAAGTGGAGTTTTTATTGTAGGTATTTTTTTCATAAATCTCGAAGAATAATTCGACGCAAATATCATCAGCAAGTAGCTATGTTTGGAAAATACGAGTGAGTCAAAAAACCCATCGTCATCAAATCAATCATTCACCCCAAAAAATTTCCGGTGTCACAGCTTTTAAAAAAGTCGCGAAGCTTCAGATTCTCATCAATTGAATTTGGAGCAATTAATCACTTAAATAACAGTTTTGGGTACCAACCATTATCAAGAATTTAAAAGTACCGGCTTTTTAGGCGTGTTAAACTTAATTGTAGGCCTTCTATGTAAATATTACGATATTGAATGAGGGATTTGACCAAAAACACAGTTGGCAAAAGTTGCGGGAGTTTGGATGACGAGAGACCGGCCTCCAAAACATGTGAGCGGAAATGTCTTAATTCATCAAACCACTTATGGTTTTCGAACCCTTGTAAATAACATGAAATCTTTTGGGACTTCTGCCACGCCAGGTGGAAAAGTAGGGCTGAATAACAGAAGCCTACTGATTTTTGTTTTGATTTAATCTCGCAGATCCCCCTGGGAATGTTTTGAAAAGGCCACTGGGGAAACGTGATACCTATTGTGTTCAAGAAGCCAGGGGGTAATACTTGCAGCAGGTCAAAATGTTCCCAAACGATAATAGAAGTGCGTCATATGATTAATTTGTATTTTTTGTTTACTATAATTGAATACTGTACTAAGTTTATGGGTTTTTATTCTCTAAATATATTCAATTGAGGATAAAGAGCTATTGAGGTATTAAAATTCCATATAATAATCAAGATAGTGATCATGATAAGAACTGCCTTGTTAATTTTTACATGGTTCAAGAGTTTGATAAGTTTTGTTTGAAATACTTCAGAAGTTTTTCCAACATAATATAAGCCATTTTTGTGTCATTGGAATAGATAAAATAGCTATTTTATTTAAGATTTTGGGGAAGGAATTATATTACTTTTGAAATGTGAAGTTAGTATGAGAATTAACACAAATTATGATCTTTTTTACATCATCCTTGGAATACATAGCTCCAAGTTGTTTTCGCAAATGGAAATGTTTTATATCAAGCAACTTTAAAGAATAGTTCAAGTTATCAATATGTGAGATCTTTCAGATTTTGTTGGTACAAAGGGTTTTTCTCATATCTGTCATCAGCCACAAATAAAAATGATTGATGAACCTAATGATAATGTAATAAATTTTAAACATTGGGTAGAGATAAGTCTAGAAACATGAAACATTGGACATACAACAGAACATTGTTTAATTCAGGTGTGTAGACAGCGGCAATGAAATGGCAAGGGGTAAAATCGAAATAGGGAAACTATGGGAGATTTTGTTTTTTATCGTAATTAATGCATAGTGTAAGTGATGGGACTGACAGAAAACCATGTATTGGCTTCAAAGAGGAGTTTCTGTCATTAAATGGGATGTAAAATAGAATACTTCCTGCCCCTCCTGCTGAAAGGCAAGGGGATGCTGCCTCCCCATTGCCCCCTTCTCTAGCATGCATGGTTATATGGCTGTAAAAAGATTATTTTAAAGATGATTTGAATAATCATAATATATTTGTACATCTTGAGAAATCATTATCTTTTTATCTTTTTTTACAATTTATTTGGATGCATAATAGACAATAGGTAATTTTGGAAAATCATGTGATGAGTTTTAGTTTGATGTTTAAAGTTTAACCATCTATTTTGGTGTTGTGTAGTTTTCTGTTTGATTTCATATGGTACTGAAAATATCATCTGTTTCTGAGTCATCTTTTACTTTGAGTGCTATTAGTTGTACAGGTAAAACAAAAATTAACAAGAAGTGGCCTACTATTTTAATAGTTTCTCTTCAATTTATTTTTTATGTTATTTGTTGTAAAATTTTGAATAGTTTGATCTTTCATGGAGGTAATAGGTTTGGTAAAAGATTTTAATTTATCTGATTGTTTTCAACAATCGTAAAAAGCTGAAACTCATTATTTCATATATGAATGGTTGGTATGGGTGGGTAATTCCATGCTATTTCAACAGATACATGTTAGGTGACCTTCAGCGATTGTAATAACATTTACTTGAATGTAATGTAAATTATTCCTAAGAATTAGTTTGCTTGTAAGAAAACTAATGGAGCATTGAATAAGTGTCATTTTCTGTGAATAAATTCTTCATGATATTGTTGACAAGAAGTGTTACCATCTGCAACAACTCTCTCTCACTCCCTTTCACAAAATTGGTAAAGTTATCAATTGCCTGTATACTTATTAAATGCAATTCTTTGCCAAAACTACTGAATTTTTACATGTAATTGAAAATTTTCAAGAAATTTGTTTCTCCAAAGCCAGTTGTTTTCAGAAATTAAAGAAATTAAATACTGATAATATAGATATTTTCACTATTTGAAGTAGACATTGAACTGTAAACATTGTTGCATATGCTTATCCTTGACCAGGTAGCTAGCAACTAATATCTATAGAACAAGAATTTAAATATGCCAGAATGTCAGGCTGATTTTAAACACACAATTTTGAATTAACTCATCTATGAAAACATTAGTTATTGATTTACTATCCTCAGTAGTGTGATTTTGATGATGAAAATGTGATTTTGATTGTGAAAGTATTACACGGAACTCAGCAAATGGGACTTAGAAGCCTTTTTGTGAATGAATTTTTTCAAGGCAAATTTCTAATTGTTACAGGTAAATAATTCCATATTTTGGCTCCAGAATATCTTGGGGGGAAAACTTAGGGAACAAGTATTTCTGTGACATAATGCAGTCTCATTCATAATATGTGCTTTTTAGCCTGTAGTTAGTTATTAACAAAATTATATGCTTATTACGTAGAAATAGAAACTAAGAATTTGTTGCCCAAATAGAGAGTATGGGGGTCAATTTGACCTTTAGAATGATAGGATGATATATGAAGAGAAATCTTTTTTGTGTAAAATTATTTTTTCACAATATTTTGCTTGTGCATTTCAAATGTCACTTCATAAATGGCACTGGCATGTTTTTAAAAACATTGCATGTCTTCATAGCCCTTGGGTGTCTAAACTCACAAATAAATGGGAATTAGCACTCGAACAATATGTTTGATAGGATTTTCTACATGGAAATTTGTTGCATAAAAATTATTGGACAGAGCGATTTTAAAGATTGTGTGAAGATAGGAATTTAGGTAATTTTGAATTGTATGCAGAATTAATTTTTCTTAAATTAGTTAACTTTTATGGTTACATTTTCTTTCTTTTGGTGGCATGCAGATTGCAGAAACGTTCGACTTCATGAAAAGTAAGGTTTTCAGAATGGTTTATATAGTTTTATGTTTTATTCAGGCAGAATTATTATGGCATGGCTACTTTTGAAACAATTCTTATTTGTCCTCACGAAAGGTCCTTAGATATAGATTAATTTGCCAAGAATGTTTTAGGAATATTTATTCTCGAACATGATTTATTATAAAATCAAGGCTGACCCTCAAAGTGTCATCTACGTCAAGGCTGACCTTCAAGTCAATGTATTTGTACGATCAGCAAAACATCGAAGATTTTATATCAATATAATGTCAGTAAGGATAAAGTAAGGATAAACAATCACATATAATGTCAGTTATACTTGTCTCCCAAGTGTATCAACAGGAGCTTGTATTACGAAATTTGAGGTCGTATCACATTTTAGCCGGCAACTTGATGCTAAACTGGCCGTTTTGTATTGTTCAGAAGTCAAGGTCATATTTTTGCGAATGTAGATTTTTATTTCAACGAGTTTTTTTACAAGAGGACAAAATTGCTATTTTTCACCCTGCAAGATACAACGTAATAGAGCTTGTTAAATTTTGAAATTATCATTACAATATAACATTTTGTAATTGGGAAAAGTTAGTAACAGTTGGTTTAGTTTTTATGTATTATTTTTTTGTACCTTAACCTTGGTTAGTCGTTGCTTTTACTTAACCTTGGTTAGTTGTATAAGATTCCATTGTAGTATTAAGGAATTTTATGAATAGTGATTGATTGATTGATTGTACAGAGTTTCAAGTTAACGATTAATAAGGGCCTTGTTTTAAGTAAACGCCCCCCTCTTAAGCCATAAAATGCCATCAAGCCCTTAAACCAATGCTGCATCCACCAGAGTTACGTTTGTTAGAAGAAATTAACATTAAACATGGACGTTGCAGCGTTTTAAATTTAGTTCCAAATTCTTGAATATAAATCAGGTTCTCGAATCAAGAAATATTTCACTATTTATTTGTACTTGCGCAGTAAACGCTCCTGTCAGAAGCGTTGCCGCACGCCTGCGGGCAACTTAACGTACGCCCGCGGGCTATCTCCAGATATATGAAAAATATTCATTCAAAAGTCTTTTTAAGGACAAAATGTGCAACGAACTGTATGCAATTGTTTATTTGTCATATATCTGGCGTTAGCTCGCGTACATTAGTTCCTTATGATTTAATGCTGGCCATAAAGGCTTCTCTCAATTCTTCCCTCCAATGAACCCCGCACATACCTCAATTCTTCCCTCTAATTAACTTTTGAAAATTTAATGAATGCCGTGCATGTGCGCGTATTCAACAGAGCGAATGTGACGTTGAGATAGATTCGCTGCGATCGCTCTTTTCTCTTGCTCGCCCCTTTCTCCCGCTCGCCCTATTCTCTCCTTACACGAATGAGACTTGGAGTAAGTCTAGATTTGCTGTGGACGCACATTGTTTTTGTTGAGGGCTTTTCGAAATGTTTTAATCAGAATACACAGCGTATTAGAAAGCTGCTATTCATTGACATGCAAACTTTGTCGTAAAAATCGCCAGAAGGCGGATTGTATGTCATCAGATATCTGAGCACTTTCCTCCGCAGATCTTATTAAAACTTTTGCGGAGGAGATTGAGATTGTGGTTAGATTTTTGGGTAATATGAATTTGAGAATATTTGCGACAGGTGACTGATAATATGATAATATCTTTTTACCACCCTTGTTTGGTTACCCAGAAGCAATCACGAACACAATCACAGATCTAAGGGGTTCAAACCAATCAGGCTTTATACTTTAGCGTGTTATGGATCGCTCAGCCATGATGGGGTGATGTTAATGGTCTTACTTTGAGCTTCTTCTTCAAATCAAGCGATGTTCTTTTGGAGAAGATTCTTCTTTTTCAGAAGGGTCGTAAGTACATTTCCTCGTTTCTTGGGCCTTTCTTTCGTGTTTTTTTTTCGTGTTTTTCTTTTCGTGTTATCGGCGATATTAGTTCATTATTATTATCATCGCTGTTTTAAGTTCTTATCATTATAATTCTAAATTATAAACGCATTGCACGAAGCGTTAAAAGAAAAGCTACTATTGCTTTTTCGGACATTTTACGATATTTCCAAATATTTGTCGATAATCTTACTCTGTTTTTATGAGGAAATAGATGTATTCTATTCTAGTTGTTTCTTTTTCGAGGTTTTGTTTTCTGTGTAAAATATTTTTTCGTTAATATGTAATAATAGTTTCAAGGAGTTTTGTTACTTCAAGCACGTGCAAGCATTTGTCTGTTTTGGGAAATGAGGAAATGCTTTGGGGATATCATGTGTTTACGGCTGCATGCATTTTTCTTTGCACATCTCTGCCATAGTTGCGGGAAGATAGAATCTGGACAGGTCATATTTTGGCTAAAGGCACAGGTGCTCACCACTAGTACTCCAACCCGCACGATCTAGGGGGAAAGAAACCAAAGTATGATATAAATTTTAGCCTCCTGATGCGAGGCTTAAGCAGGCAGGTGAAAATGCTCAGGTTATAATACGGAAATTTGCATACATAAGTCGCCTAAAGGTATTTTGGTATTTAGAATTCCGGCAGATCTACGCCAGGTCGACGCTGTATTGCTGGCATTTGGTAAGCGGCGCATTAATATTTGAACGAGCATCTTCTCAAATGCCGTTTTAAAGGGCATATCCACGATATTCATTGCAAATTGGAAGTCTGGATACTTGAATCTCTGGGAAAATCCTTCATATCCTGATTGAAATCTTAATGAATGTTTCAGAGTTATCTCCGTCGTTGCAACTATGAAACGTCGTTTGCAACTTGAAAAAATCTGCAGACGTGTCTAGAATATGCGGGTTTCTAGATTTTTTGTTCGTTTGACGGTGATGGATTTTTAGCTCGCTTCGAAGAAATAGCTGGAATGACGCACAAATATTTTGTAGACTGTTTCGAAAACGGCTGTTCTGGTTTAATTGATTTTAGAACTGCTTTCCCCGAGAGACTACCAGCTGGCGAAAGTAAAATCGTCCAAAGTGAAGGTGAGATTTCTTAGAACTGTTCAATGCTTATGCACATAGAGACACTGTTTTGGGGTGAATTTAGCCTTCCCACTTTTGTCAAATATTGGGCCTATTGGTAAGAACGTTGACCGTTATTCTCGGAAACAGCTCTCGGCATGCTCTCAGAGACAATTTTTCGGTTCAGGTTAACCACGTGCTTTGTCTGAAAGTAAGGTTTGTTGGTGACTTTATTACAAACTCGTTTTTTGGATGTAAAATTGGTGTTATTTTAGAAATGCTATTATACTTAATGTATTTTATTTCACTTCATTATTGGTGCGAAAAGGCATTTTTTTTGGCTTTACTCAAAATCACAATGCTACTTTGTGAATCTTTTTGCGTAAAACGTGTGATAACTGAATGTTGCTTGATAAAATTAGATACACATTGCAGCTTTTTGAAGAGTTTGCTAACAAAAAGAATACAATTTCGAATCGTGAGCCAGAATAGGAATCATATTGTTTGTTAGTTCAGAGAAGTACACATCATCAAAGGGCTAATTGTGCAAAACAGATCGGCTCTAATTTGCAGCCCTGTGAGGGGGGATGAAAATTTCCCATGTAAACACAATTTGACGAGCCAGCCCGGGCTAACCGGGCAAGATAGTATTGCATGTTCTAAGTTTTGGCGCCAAAGACAAAGCGTATTTTTTTCAAAATAAAAGCACCCCAGCAAGGGACGCAAAACAAAACCTCCCCCTCCAGAAGTTCTTTCTTTCCAGAAATCTAGTTTTTTCCAAGATTACTTTTTAGTTCAATTTGACGCCATTTTTATAAGAAGGGTTACGCTTTGGCAGAGTTGGTTTTCAACACGTTTTTTTTGTAAGAACAACCTTCACAATAACGAAACGTCGTTATTTAATAAATATTCCAGTAACTTTAAATTTTATTACTCCAAATGTTATTACCAAGTATTAAAAGTTACACAAAAGAATTTTTCAACCTTCCCAAAGAACGCCAGGCTGATTGAGATTCGTGCCACATATTTTTTGTATATCAAAAATTACTTGCCTCTGAGTACAAAATGAGTATGCTGGCATGGGGCAGTTGACCCGAACCACAAGATGTTTTTTAGAAGGGTATGGGGCAGCAAGTTTGTAAATATCACTCCAGAAATAGAAACAAATTTAGGCTAAAACCTAAGCTAGCTAAAACGTGTAGTGAGCTCTGGAAACATCTTGACATCTACAATGACTTGTTTTTATAAAATGTTGCTGCCGTTTAGCATCGGCAGTGACCTCTGCAAAAAAATAAATTGATGCTAAAAGTTCATCGGCGATGCTTCTAAAAACCTGATTTTCATTAATTGCAATTCATCACCAATGCCACGATCAACTATCACCGATACATCACGATTTATGAAAACCAAATCTAAAGAATAAGGCTTGTGAAAGAATGTTGATGGAAATACGCGGCTTGATATAGCCTGGCAGGTTTGCCGAGATTAAGTTTTTGTTAGTGTTACGTTGTGTATTCAGCTAAAACACATTGTTTTTAAATGTCTTAACACAACTTTGAGAAGAGTATGTAGCGATTATGCTGATGCCTGTTTTGAGTTGTAGATGCTTTTGGAAGATGGTTTGTTGCATCATTTGTTGATAATGCTTTGATCATTTTTGTTTTAAGATTATTGCAAGAGTATTTTTATTTCAAGATTATAGCAAAAGCGCCCAGAAGCGACTATCCTGCGTCATGAAGCTCAAAGGAAATGTATCAGCTTGTATAATATCATCTGTCTTCCCGTGCAGTATCCTGTCTTTCATGTGGGAAGATTGCTATCTCTTGTACTTGTTTTGTGCTACAGAATAACGGAGCAACAGATTTGTTGCAAATGAGTATATATGACTGGAAGGGGACGACATTGGGGTGATATGGAAACACATCAATATGTATTTCTTTGTGACACCCACTTCCTGGCGAGTTGAGAATGTTGCTTGCTTTGTGAATTTATGTCGAGGAAAGTATGAATTATGAAAGTATTATGAATTAGGTTTTAGTGCTTTTTTATGGATATTGGCTCTGCCAACAAGTTACATTCTACTGATTTTGCATGCAAGCAATCCTTCGTTAATTTTAGGGATTTCAAACATTCTATGGTATCAGACATTGGAACATTTTGTGGAAATCGTCGCTTGCATATATATACTTGCATATTGTAAGAGAACGGGTATACTAGCTTAAACATGTTATTTTTCATCACCGTTCTCCCCCTAATATTCTAGGGTATAATTCTAAGTAGGGTATATGATTAATGGAGTGATAGATTCTATGGTATAACATAAAGGGGAAAATTTCAGGGTATGTTATTCTAGGTAGGGAATGTGAGTGATGGAGTGCATAGATTCTAGAATATATAATTAGGGGGAAATTCTACGGTATAAATTTTTCGTAGGGAATGTTATTTATGGAGTGCATAGCAGGGGCGGATCCAGACGGGTACCCGTCAAATTTCTAGAAGTTTCGTGAAAAATGGACAAAACGACAAACTATTATGTCAATACTTCCAACAGCACTCCTCATTCAAATCACTGGATCTGCTCCTGCATAAATTCTATAATATCTAATTAAGAGGGAATTGTAGGGCGTATAATTTCAGGTAGGGTTTATGATTAATACAGTGCATATATTCTAGGGTAGATAATTACGGGGAACATTTCGTCAGACGAAAGATTTTTGCGTAACCAGAGTAATTTCTGCGAAACGATTTTAAACATTTAGCCATCAGCAAAAGCTTCCTTTTGGTTTATCTTCGAAACTACTTTCAGTGTGAAGTATCGTCCACAAATTTTTGAAATTCGTAACAAAATCAAATTTTGGTGATTTTTCAAACGTCAGAAGTTTTTTTTGGTCACTTGGTGTTTGGATGTATTTCAAGATGCATTAAAAGGTTGCCTCCAAAAGTTTTTAGATTCATTGCCCGGCAGCCTTCTTGACAAGATTTTCTTCTTTCGATAGCCGCCAGCTTTATTTCTGTTCGTTCTTTCTGCAATCTGGCTGATTGCAAAGTGCAATCTGGCAGTTTGCTCAAAATAAGTTTCAAATTCCATACATTTGCTGCCATTTGAATTTGATCTTTTCTATGTACAGATTTTCTATATACAGTACAGTCGTGAAGAAACGTGTTATTATACGTTAAGTTACTGTTCTCGTTTAATTAACTCATCGTTTTCCTGTTTTCATCGTCAGAATTCATGGTTTGAGTTTCGTATAAAATAGTTTCTTACAGGCGGGAAGTTGCTGTGTTTTGTCTAGTTCTGATCCAAAAATCTCAGCTTGCCGAATTTTGAAAACAAACTTCTTATTTGCGCGCTCTTACTGTATTTAAGAGTCCAGAATAAAATAAATAAACCTAATCTAATGTTCTTTGTTGTTTATTTTGAAATTTTTGCTTTGTAAACATTCTGCTTAGTGAAGTAAGAACTAACGGACGAATTTAGTTTGTTGATAGTTCACAAAAGGTTTTAATGTCGACTTGCCACAAGCAAAAAAGAGTTTGTAATGTTTTGCGTGCCAATGTTTGTTTGGAAAGTTTTTCCAAGACGAACCAATTTTTACCGGAACTGTTTTGTATATCCCTTAAGAGCTGTCAATGGTCCTTTAGCTTCGGTTTTATCAAAAATCCGCTGCCTCAAAAACATTTTCCATTCCACATGGGAGTTCAAGATAGTAGGGTTGAACTTTAAAATGTTTCTAATCGACTCCCCAATGGAGTAAACTTTTACCGGAACTGTTTTGGATATCCCTTAAGAGCTTTTAATGGTCATTTAGCTTCGGTTTTAGCAACAACCCGCTGCCTGAAACAATTTTTTTTCACTCCACATGGGAGTTTAAGACAGTAGGGTTTATTTATTCCACGTTTTGGAAGTGTTTGTTTTATTTTTCAAGTTCAGAAGGTTTAGAATTTGTTTTTCTTAACAATGTTTTGCTTTTTTTATTTTTAGAATTTTTGGACCAGTTCATTGTCATCAAGGTTAATTAGACACCTGTAAGGCATGTAACTGCCCTGGTGCCAGAGGCGTACCATTTAAACGTAGCGGGGGCACAGTCATCAAGGGCCACGTTTTGGGCACATTAGAGTCGCACACGTTTACTATTGGGTCACACTAGTATTGAAAATATTTCATAGATTTGAAATCCTCTGAGGCTCTGGCTAAATTAACCCTCCTGTAGTACGTCCATACAAGTGTTTTCAATTTCAAAATGTTCAAAATTTAACCATCAACGTTTCTCAAAATGGAGCATTTATCAAACATAAAGAGGGCATACAATAAACTTTTTTTGAAATCGGGGGACACATGTTCCCTTTGACCTTCCTGTTCTCGTGCTATGGCGTTCCACTTTCCTCGCTTTTATACCCTTCGACTGGCATTGCTTGTTTCCAGGTATAAGCGTTTGGTATAAAAAAAAGTGGGGAATGGCCGTTTGACCAAATAAATTGCTGTTTATAATTTTAGAATGGACTCGTTACTTGACTCCTTAACATTCTTGTATTTTCTCATAGATTAGCAAAGCATGGCAGATTTTTCTGCGTTATTTCTGTGTATTTATGTTTACGTCAATCGAACTTTGATAATCGAATTCTTAAAGCCTCGTTTCAGTGTAAACCAAAAATCTAGTTCAGGCAAATTCTAATTTAATTGCTGTAATTTCATAGGTGGTACATAAATACTTAATATATTGAATCAGAAGGAATCTAATTTCTACTGTAGTGCGGTGCGGTGGGGTGCGGTGCGGGTTTATGCTGAATGCCAAAATTGTTTAATGCTTCCATTTTTTGATGCCTTCTACCAAACAATGTCTTCTGGCGAAACTGTTGCGGTCATGGGCGAAGTTTTTTGATCGCTCTGTTGACTCTGTAATTGACGTAAACTGCAATCGCAAACACTGTTTTTGGCTGCCAGTTCAATGTTGTTTGAAGTCTACCAACGAGTAAAATAAAAGGATGCAAGATTAATAACCAGACAAGAATGAGGTCGCTTTTTGCCATCTGGATTTTTATCGAAATAAATCACGAGGGTGATAAGCGACCACCTATTAAAGATGGCGTGGTAGAAGGAGAGATCTTTAAATTTTAAGAAGCCTGTAAGAGGGGCCTGCAAATATTTTGGCGCCAAAAGTTTAGATTCAGTATCCGTTTCGTGTTACGTCGTTTACGTTGATGTGTCTTTCTATATGTGTGTGTGACCGACATTGTCCTGTTATTTTAAGATCATGAAATGTGCATGATTTCATGATTGCAGTTAGTTTTTATGGATTGGTAAATGAAAGCAAGACGTTATAAGTTTGTTGTATTACATATTTCTACGACAAGCCTAGACCTGTGGCCTAGGTTTGGCAAAGCAGTTTTAGCGTTTTTAGTATTAGTTTTTCACCGTAAGTAAGAACCCAGAACACGTTACAAATTGACAGAGGTGGGTTCGATGGAAAGACTAATTCAGAATAAAATGGAGAATTACGACGAGAGCTGCTTTGCTCACCATCGCCATGTTTAATTACCGGTTGAATACACAAGTATTGGTTGGTCTTCCTGTGAGTCACTTTCTCCCTTCTACTTCCTAAAATGTTTATTACGTCTAGACTCAGGGTCAGCGGAAATCTTGAACAAGGACAGCAACAAATACAAATATCCACAGGTATTGGTTGGCCTTCCTGTGGAATATTTTCTCCCAAGTTTATTACGTCTAGACTCGGGAAATTTCCCTCTCTTACGTTTATTTACCTCTGATTCAGCGGAAATTTTGATCTTTACGGAATTTTCATGTGATTCGGATTCGGAAAGGATAATACTTCTAATATTTGAAATATTTTTTTATAACATTCTCTAAAACAATTTATGCCCCGCCGTTGAAGAGTGTGGTTCCCACTGGAACAAGATCAGGGCATGATTATGTAATAGGCAAACACTAAGTACTGTGGAACCTCCATTATAACGGACATCTGTGGGACCAGTGCTACTGTCCGTTGTAGAGAGGTGTCCGTTGTGCGAGGTATCATTCTGTTACAAAGATATGGCCCAGTAACATTTTGGGACATCAATTGTGTCCGTTGTTTGGAGGTGTCCGTTATTGGGAAGTGTCCGTCCACGCTTTTGGTAACGCAAAATAGGGGCGCCAAAGGAAAACGTTTTAGCATAAAGAGGGTGTATCCTTCCATTTCAATGGATCTAAAGGGCGAGGTTATGTAGGAAAAATTAGGGGCTTTGCTCCCAAACCCCATTTATGGGCGCCATTATCACATTATCGGTGCGCAGGGCCACTAAAGGTTTTAATCCGGCAATTTGTTAATGTCGGAACGAAACATGATAACGGCGGACCGATCGATGACGTAAAAATAAAAACAAAAAATGTGCACACAAAGATTAATACAACGAGCAACAGCTTAATATAATAATACACAATGATAATGAAACTCTGTCTGGTTACAATTCAGATAATGATATAATATACTCCGATGTTACGATTCCGTTAATGGTATATTCCGATGCGTAAATCTGTCTTAGTTTCAATTCCGACATGTTATTCCGTTGGTTAGTAGGCCTTCTTTCTCAACCCAAAAAGAAACTCGCATGCTTATTTAAGTACAGTTATAAAATAGCGTTTCCATACGAGGCTGTCCAATAGTTATTATTTTCCACAGATTAGATGAACAATGATCAGTTTAGTTTCGCATGCTCAAACCCCCTGGAGATAAGACAGCATGCCGCGCGCTTCATTCTTATCAAAGAACCCCGCGTTTTGTTTGAACACAAGGCAGCAAGGGTTGCCTGCCTGAGCGTGTAATTGCATTTGCCATGCACCCCCACCTGCTCTCACCAACAGCATGTATGTAATATTTACAATCACAATGCCAAGTGGAATCTTTTTTATTTCTATCACTGGTAAAGAAGTGGGATATGAAAGGCTGCGATAAAGAAAACAAGCTATTTGTTTGGAAATAATCAGGAAATCCACATTCGAAAGATGGCTTAATCATCTTCCCGTTACTATGATCACATTGGGAAACCGCTCTGGGAGATCCTTCCTGACTCTACATGGGTTCCCCTTTTTATTTAAAGAGGGTTGTATTTGAACAATCCCCAACATTCCTGGTTTTGGCAAGGGGCGTTAATCATAATTTATGATGAGTCGTTTCAAAACGTAGTCTACGCAGTTTTGAATTATTTTTCGAAAGATTGTCTGGAATTTTGGAAATATTTTTCATTTTTACCTATTTTCTCCTTTGCCATTGTTTGTTTTGGTGTTTCTATTCCGAAGCGTTTTCATATATTACAGCAAGAACCCGCATTTAAGAAACTGATTGAGCCAAGGGCCTCTATGAATTGGTTTTCCATGTGCGTGCAGTTTCGTAGCCTTTTGTGTTTCGTAACATAGTCCACATAGTTGACACATTGTTGTGATTGTTTTCTTATTGTATTTCTGAGAAAACTCTTTATCAGGAAAATATTGTATTGATGGGGTGAGCGGGGCCGTGGGGAGAGTTTATGGGCCCGGGCAAACATCATTTCCTCCCCCCTAGAATATCTCTAGTATAGTTGAAATTTTCAGATAAATATATAGGAGCCATTCCATTTAAATATTTGTACATCATCGAAAGACGATGAAAATATGTTAAACAAAAAGAATATACTTATAAAATATCGTGCAATTTATTCGTGTTCGATATTTATTTATAATTTAACACGCAACATCGTTATGTTTGTAAATTGTAAATAAATGTGGAAATATTCTCAGCATTTTATTTTCGCTGGTTTTTAGACAAGGATTATCCTGTTTTGCTTTCCCCTTTAACACTTTCATTCGTCATATGGCCCGTTGATAGACAACGTAATCGTTTTTGTCACTTGTTTTAAGTTGGCACATTTCTAAGATCATATAGCTACAGGTACATGAGGTACAGTCACGGTAAAAACCTACATGAAAGGACTCACAAACACCGTAAATTCATGAATTAGCCCCCCTGGGAATTAGGGGGGGTCTAGGAACTTAATCTAGGAATTTTTAGGTGGGGGCTTATTCGAGGTGGGCTCATTAAAACTCATGGGTAGCTACGCAGAAAAAGTACCAAAATACATATATAAATACAAAATTTCTTTATTAATATTATTAATAATAATTAATAAAATGTAAAATAACATGGTTTAATGCAATTAAAATGTTTGGGGTGGGGGCATATTCGAGGGTGGAGGCTTATTAAAAATGTTTTGCTCTAGGGGCTTATGCGAGGATTTACAGTATAAAAACCTTCATTTTGCATGACTTTTTCACAAAATTAAGTATAAAGATCTTGATCGGATATTTTGTAATTGGTTTTGGGAGAATTTGTAATTGTCCAATTTTCAAATTTTTTTGCTTAAATTACACTTCCTCTATCTCCCAGCTTTGTTTTTAAAAGTATCATCTGAGAACAGTAATGTAGTGCCACTAAAATAACAAGGGGGGCTCTAATATAAAAATAACCCAAAACAATACCAAAAAGTGAAATTCAGTCGTATTTAGGAATTAACAAGGGGGGCTGAACCTCCCTTAGGGTTTCCCCGACGAGGGGGCTAGCTTCCTAAACAGAGGGCTAGATTATCAAATTTAAAAAAATCTAATTTTAAATTTGTTCCTTTGCCCCCCTGCTTAGATTCAGTTGGTTTTTTGTGTTATGGCTTCAATTTGAAACTTTACACAGAATTTACCTGTTATTTGATTACGAATCCTGGCACGAAAACGACAATTTTGCGTTATAATTTATTTTACTTATTTATTTGTAGATATAAGTGCAAAGTCACATCATTTAGATGGCTCTGATCTTGAGGAAGAAAACGATGCCCACAACGTTTTTCACAGTCAGTTCAAAGTGACGGATGACAATGAAACACCGACGGTTTTTATCCTTCCGGGAGACAACGACATGGGCGTTGCGTCCAATAGCCGCCTTGACGAATCTCGTGAATCGATTGAACCACGACCTCACTTTGACGAGAGAACAGGCGATTTTGAAGAAGGCTGCAGGTCGAAAGACAATGAGATAACACGTAGTCCATATCGAGACAGTTCTTGTTCATGTGTTAATTGCAAATCTGATCGAGATCGACACGAATCGAGGCGCTCTTCTCTTGATTGTCATAGTCATTGTAGTCACCGTGAGCAAAGTCCGTACAGTGGTGACTGCACTTCTGAACGATGCCGTTCTCACAAGGATCATCAATGCCACACTGAGCAATGTTCCAATAGCCACTGTAAGTCTGGCAAGCACGGGAGTTGTCACCATGGTCACCATCATGACAGTCACAGACAGTGTCATGATCACCAATGCGGAGGGAGCCATTGCCATGGAGGAGGGAGCCATTGTCATGATGGTTGCTATCCAAAGTTTGACTGGAGAGATTATTATGTTGATGACGAGGAGAGAAGACTTAGGCACAAGAACTCTGTCATGTTTAAACAAATGTATGATAGCAGATTTGTGGGCGATGGGCCAAGTCACAGAGTGCCATTTGATTCATTTTCTCGTCCAATGCCAGACAACATGTTTATTCCTCCAGATCCAATGCTGATGAATTACGATAGGAGACGTGGTGGCGTATACCGCTCACCGAACAAGGACAAGCATAACCAATTTGATGGAAGACATGGTCAGCCAGGGGGGCATGTTATTGGAAGGAAGCTTTCAGAATCTGATTTGACATCTCTAGATATCACAGCACAATCAAAAAACGTACCTAGTTTTAAAGGCAGTGAAGCTAGTTTTGAAGGGCTTGCTGGCAGACCGAAGCATACAGGCAAAAGAGATATTCTAACAGCTCCTGGGAGTGCAATTCGAAGAATGAAAGAATTAGTTAGTAAATATAGCGATAGACAAACTAAGGACATGATTGAACACGCAGATGGGTTGATAAATAGGCCTATACCCCCTGATTTTGTTGATGCGGAGGAGCCAGAGATGATTCAAGATGAGCAGTTCGACGCAAAGCCAGAAGCTTATTCGTGCCATATTTGTGGGAAAGAATTTGCTTGGGCACTCACACTGAAAAGGCACATGCTATTACACGCAGGCGTTCGACAATACCAGTGTACTATTTGCAGCAAGGCATTTACCAGGTCTCATCATTTGAAGAGACACATGACAGTTCACACCGGAGAGAAACCGTATGTCTGCCCGATATGTCAAAAAGCATATTCCAGATCGGACAGGCTGAGTAGTCATATGAACAACCACGAGGGATATGTCCATCACAAGAAGCGAGGGAGGGTTCCTAAAGATCTTACTGCAAACACCACAAAGTTGGCGGAGGGGTCATTGCAAGCCGAGGCGCTGGATCGTAAGGTAAAACATGCCGAAGAGAATTATTTAGGTCGGGGAGTAGATATTGACCATGGTTTGAATAAAGAGGGGGTAGCTGGCGGGGGAAGATCGTGGAGTGAAGAAGGGGAAGGTGGTGAGAAGATCATGAATAAGCCTGTCAACTTCGAAGGAAGTATAAAGATAAAGAATGAAGGCGAAGAGGAGAGGTTTATAAGTACTACGGCCAACTCGCCATTGTTTCATGCATTGCAGGGAGGTAGAGGACAGTCGGAAGAAGCATCGAGAGATATGATGCAACGAGGTTCTGCTCTTGAGACTGACGGTGGAAAGAGATCAAAAGAGTCTGGTTCTCTCATAAATCTAAGAACTTCAGTTGAGAGTAACTTTGTTTTACGTGATCTCGAAGGCCAACCTAACAGACATGACGCTGATATGCACTCAGCTGAAATAGAAAGGCCAGATGCTCAAGAAGGAAATTCTCGCTTTTCTGAGACAACAAATGTAGTAACAAGTTCTTCTGCGTTTGAAAGTTTCAATGTCTCAAAGTTAAAGACAGACAGAGACACTCTATCATCTCAGTTTCGGATGCATTCCCCTGATGTAAGACCACCAGAATTCCGACCGCCTGAGTTCTTTGGGCCACCTATGTATGCATTTCATGGTTCTGGTCCGAATTTCATATCAGGAAACATGCTGGAAACTAATCCAAAGGACAGTAAAGTACAATTTTTTTCGAATCATGGATCAGTCTTTAGGCGTGATGGTACTAGTCCAGGAAGACGGAGTCCTCAAGCTCACGAGGGACCTCATGAACGCATGCAAATGTCTGTCCACGATAGCCATGAACGTGCTACAATTCCGTTATTTTCAAACGAACACTCGAAATATCCATACAGCAGTATACTAAATACACGCAATGAGTTCATCAACAATCAAAGAGTTTCTCAAATTCCAATATACTTCCAGGATTCCTCTCAGGACCCAGGAAAAAGAGACGGAAATATGAGAGGAGAACCTGTTTTGATTAGGCCCAAACCTGATGATCGCGATTCCATGTTTGCCACATCAACTGTACCCGGAAGCTCAACGGGAAGTTTTCTGAATTCCAGGAAGGAAGATATATCTCTTGATACTTCCAAGAACATTGCCACAAGCGATGAAGGGAGCAATAGTGTTCAGTCGAAGTTCAAAGTACAACTTACACAGAGAGACACAAAGCAGCCAATAGATATGAAGCCTATGGATCCGCATATGAATTTATTCACTTTCCGGCACATGGTTCACCAACCTGGTCGTCCAAGATTACCCCCTGTGGACAATGCTACACAAAAGCGAGTTCTTCCTCGGACATTTGTCTGTCGAACCTGTAACAAAGGCTTTACAAGATCACATCATCTGAGAAGGCACGAATTGATCCATTCCGGACAGAAGCCATTTAAGTGTACCATATGCGGTCGTGCTTTCAACCGGTCGGACCATCTCAATCTACACTTAGCTACTCATTACCAAAGTGCAAATGGACCGCGTCCATTCAACCGAGATTCAAACAAAGGGAAGAAAAAAGAGCAAACGGAAGTAGGTGATCAAATGGAAGCCGGCATGGAAATGGCAAAGCAGCAGGATCGAATTGATTCCAGTAGATCACAGAATGAGAATGATGTTAGCAGACCTCCAGATGAGATGGAAATTGTCAAACCCTCGGATGGGATGGAAATCGTTAGGCCTTCAGATGCGGTGGATTTTTGCCATCATCCCGATGGTATTTATCGGGCTAACCAGGAGGTGACTGCTGGCGAGCCAATGCATTTCAACATGTCTGACGACCTTGGAAAGAATACCGCTGAGTCTCGGGTAAGTACTTCATTTAACGTGAAACTAGAATCTGCAACCGAGGTTGCTTCGTCGGATAACTTCGACATTAACAGTTCAATATAGACAGTGGCTTTACGAAGTCGAGCTTTTAATTCATCTACTTATTTATTATTGCAATGTTGCTCAGTTATTATCTTAACGTAATTGTTAAACAAACCATGTATATTCCAAAGATGCTTAAATTATTCTTAATGGGTAAAGAAATTTGAGTGCAGCTTGTCTGTCGTGAGTTTGGCACCTTGCAACTTGAGCAATTTGCCATTGTTTTTCTTTGTTGAATTCAGTTGCAACAACAACCTCAACAACAACAAGTATCAATGACAGCAACAACAACTATTACAACCAAAAAGCGTATTACTTTCAATGGACCATTCCGATAAAGATGAGGGCGGTGAGGGGCTTGTTCCCGTGATTCATTGCGCTCGATTTAGGAATCATTAACAGTTCTATCATCGAACGAAATGTATCTCGGGAAAAAGCCCAAGAAAAATAAATTTGTGAGCAAAAACTGAAACGTTTCCCAGTGATTCAATAGCATGGAATCAATGATTTTTATACTGTGGAATAATTGATTCGATAGTATGGAATCAGTGATTCGATAGTGTGGAATCAGTGATTTCATATCTCTGTCTTTGATTGCGCTCAATCTATCGAGGTTTTATTATGGAATTCAAAATAGGAAATGTTGTTGGCGTCATTTTCAGATAAAAATATAATTTGAATGACGTGAAATGGCCTCAAATAAGCCAGTATGTTTCGGCTGCGAAATCTTGTTAGCGTATGCGGAGCCTTGATGCTTCTTCTCTTGTGGAGGAGAGCCAGGCTAGTTGTTGGCAAAAGCAGCTGAATTACAGCAAATGGTTAAATATCTTGACTGACAGAATGCACTTTTACCGTATTAAAATCTTCACATTATCATGTTTAGAGTGTCTTAAATCAGTATTAATGAGTTGTAGGTAGAATAGTCAAGTGTATAGTTTAGGTTGCATGACACTTAGCAAACATTCCGTTGCGAGAGCTTTCAATAATGTATAATTTCTTCCTTAAAATAATCGTTAGAATTTGTCATCATTGGAAAGGCAGTCTTATGTGTGGACAAATTGAATTTCAATAGTAAATTTGCTTTCAGATCAACTTTGTTTTAACAGGGATTCCAGATGGAAATTGCAGCTGGGCTATTTTATAGACAAGAGAGCCACGAACTTTTAGAAAATAATTTTGGGAAGGAGAAATTGTATGTTTGCTAACTTGCGTATTATAGGGTCCTTTGCAACCATTGCAAACATTGCGTCGCAAACATTGCGCAAGTTCTTGGCTTTTGGCTGCCATTTTTGTGCGGTCCGTAAAAATCAATAAGTTTGATACTGAAATCTGCTTGAATCGTCACAATCACTTGTGAAATAACTGTTGAAAGTGGATTTAACTCGTTTTTATGGATTCTATAGTTTATTTTGAAAAATTACAAATTATAATAAGATTTTCTGTCTTACCTTCAGCCATGCAGAAAGTAGCCTTCGTGCAAGAGGTTTGAGGCTACGCGTATAGGCTATGCTAGACTTTCCCCAAGTCGATTTAGTGCCAAATCACAAATTTTTATTTCGTACTCAATATATCGAGGCAATGCCATATCGAGGGAATAGCGAAATATTTTGCTGAGTACTTTCCAATGGTACTCTCATAGCATTCCCTCGATATGGTATTCCCTCGATATATTGAGTATGAAATAAAAATTTGTGATTTGGCACGAAATAGACTTGGGGCAAGTCTAAGGCTATGCAGAAAGAAAACAGCAAAACGCGCGCTTGCAAAGGACCACGGATGAAAGAGCCCAAATCCAAGTCAATTAGTTTTATTTATTTATTTTAAGAAAAGAATTGACTTAAAAATATTTTATTTTGGATCTTCGTAGCTCTCTTGGTTTTAAGTGCAATATTTTTTTAATATGAAATTTTACTGTTTTACAATGATTTCATATTATTTTTTGATCCAGTAGATCCCCGCTATCAAGAAACTGCAGGTTAAATTACTTAGGCTCAAAATCTTTAAGAGAACAATAGAAGAACGATTTAATGACTTGATAAATAATGAGGCTAAAGCCAAATATTCAGTTTCTTAATAGCGGGGTATCTGCTCCAATATCTGGATTGATAAAACCTTCATCGCTGTGTTGTTGTATTCCATTTTTGTTGTGTGCCAAATTTTGATTGAAGATTGTAAATTAATGAAAATATTCTTGCAAGGGCTGCCGGGTATTGAAGGTTCTGGCAGCAGTCCTTCATTGTGTCGAAGATCGGACTTCCTTCCCTTATTGGTAATTTTTTCTTTAGATTTCTCTACATATGGGTTAATTTTCTTTAGATTTCTTTTCAACTTCATAGAAACCAAATTGTAATCCTTACTCAATTGATGCCATACTAACAAAACAAAAAAATTTTAAACACTGTAGTAAGGCATTTGAAACTAGCTTGAGCGACGTAACTTCATCAATTACATAGATTTTAATAACTTCTACCAAACATCCTTTTATCAAGATCTCATGCTTGCATCTATTAATCTCTGCGAAGCTTTCACTGTCGCTGAAAAATCGGTTAATGCCTTCAATGAACACGCTGCTTTAAAAATGTGATTATTAAGAGCAAACAACACATTTTTATCCAGTGCACTCATTTATTTTTATAAAAAACCGCTTATAAGAGACTGTGATAGCCTTTTCCAGAACATTAAGAAACTCTACTACAAAGTATAACAAGCGGTCAATCCACAGTTAAGAAACTTTTTCACTTTTTAAAGCAGCATTCTATTTTCGGTTATGATTTGCTCTTTCCGCAGCCAATAGTACAACATCTTTAGTTGCTAAATGTTACTTTGTGCAACTTCAGTAGTTACTAAATGTTACTCTGTGCAACCTCTATAGTTGCTAAATGTTACTTTGTGCAACCTCTATAGTTGCTAAATGTTACTTTGTGCAACCTCTATAGTTGATAAATGTTACTTTGTGCAACCTCTATAGTTGCTAAATGTTACTCTGTGCAACCTCTATAGTTGCTAAATGTTACTCTGTGCAACCTCTATAGTTGATAAATGTTACTTTGTGCAACCTCTATAGTTGCTAAATGTTACTTTGTGCAACCTCTATAGTTGATAAATGTTACTTT
>JAYJMH010009052.1:0-24309 GCA_036873815.1 Phacellophora camtschatica
CAGATGTCAGAAAATTCTCAGCAGCCAATCAGATTGCTGTGCCAAGAAGTTGGCACGGGTCAGTCCAATATTTCCTTCATAATTTTACCAGTCCCTCTATGAAGCTAAGCGAAATAGTAGGGACTGGTGTAGCTAGTCTATGAAACTATTTTGATTTTTGGAGCATAGAGGAAAATCTTTTTTAGGCGCGCAAGTTCATTGAACAGGTTTTAAAATCGAGGTTCATGTTTTTTAGCCAAAATTATATTACACGTTTTTTTGTTATAAGAAACCTGGCTAAGGCTCCACTAGTGAAAGTTTCTTAATTTTGGATTATTTTTGACTAATTTTTACTGGTAGAAGTTTCTTAATTGTATATGATTCCGTTTTTTTTCATTATACATTCTTTATTCAGTAAAAACATTAAAAAAAGCTTAGTATCAATCATCTAGCATCATACCCACTCCGTTAAAATCATTAAACATTATGTAATCTTCCTAAAATTCAATAAAAATTTCCAAAGTTTCTTAGCAATTTTTTATTTACTAGTTAAAGTTTCTTAAATTTTCGTGGGTTTCACAAGTGAGTTTCTTTTCAAAAAATTTCTTATAAAAGTAACGTGTATTGAATCTGAAATCGCAATCCAAGATCAAAAATATATTGCATTGCATTGCATTGCATTGCATTGTATTGTATAAAAACATAAACAAACAAAGTACAAAAAATTGTCCTGTGGCAGCAGTAAAATAGAAACGATGTAAATTTAAACTCATAAGAACTATAAAAAGCCTCAATGCAAATTTCACTAAACATATCGGGCTTCATTTTTTGTACTTTATTTGTTTATGTTTTTATTTAATGGCTTTGCTTACTTATGTATGATTTAATATTACCTTTTTTCTCACTCAGTGACAGTTGCGAAACCGATTGGATTATTTAAAAAGTTACGTCAAGAAGAATAAATCATTGTAATAAAACGGATGAGAAAGTAACACTTATTTTTCATTGTATTACTTCCAGCACGATCAAATAAACTGCAAAACGCGTGTGGCACAGATTGAAAACGAGGGTACCGCGACGAACTCACTAAATGTGGCGCAGATTGAAAACGAGGGTACCACGATGAACTCGCTAAATGTGGCGTTGTTGTTACTTCGGTGCCGAGTTCATGGTGGTATTTTACAGTGGCGACCTCTAGAGATCGTGGTCGTAAATTTTTCCGATGTCGAACTCTAGAGGTCATCGTCGTGGAGCCATGACTCCCAACTAATGCGACGACTCATTTTTGACCCCGTTGTCGCGTCATAATGCACAATACAGAACCTGCCACCGTGCCACAAGTCTCTTTTCCCTTTTTAACACGCTGGATACACTGGATACGTCGGCTTCACGCGTAAATCTGGGGATGGCGTGTAAAACTGTATCAATGCATATAGAAAGTATTTTGAGATCCTTGTACGCTTGATATTCTGAGGATGGAGTTTGAAAGTGCATAGACTGCATCAGTGGATATATAAAGTATAGAATTATGTTTCATGCTAACACCCTCATTTGGGGATGTTTACGGGTAAAGTTTCCAAATAACTGCAAAATGTTGGGCTTGCTATTGATTGCCTTCTCTCTTCTGCCTCTTCTGTCATTATTCACTATATCTCCGCCGACGGGCAAATTGTGCACTAACTTGAGATAGGTGCCTCCAAAGAATCCCATTTTGAGTGACCAAGAAGTATTCATGCTACACTGTTTTAAAATAGCAACAAAACAACACTAGAACAAAATGTTGGCATGGCTTATTGAAGACCATTTTACTACCTTTTTTAAAGGAGTGGTTATTATTTATGGCAGGGAGGGGGGGGGGGGGTGGAAGCAAATATGGAGGAGTCTGAAATTTATCCACAGAAAGAAAGAGAGGTCTGAAAATTTTCATGTAATTACTTGATGTGATGGCCTAATAGGGTTTCAAAACTATAAAAGTTCTGTTGTTTTATTGTTTCAACTGTCGAAGGATATTTCTTACCAACATTGCACCATCCTCAGCATCGCCAACCAGCAATAACGCTATTTTCGATCAGATATTCAAAGAAGCTAACACCAGAAAATGTTTGAAAATAATTTCTCTAATAGGAACTCAAATTCTTTTCATAAACGGAGTTTGTAGGGTCTGAAACCCAAAACAAAGAATAAACATGGGATCCAACGATTTCGCTTCCTAAGGGAGCGGTCATTAAGTACTGGGGAGACTAGAGTGGAGGGTAAACAGCTGGGGTATGACATTTTCGAAAGTTCTTTAGCTGGGGCATAAAAAATCTTTTTTAGTTTCGTCGTCTAAGTCGTTTCGTCAGCAAAGTAAAACTTGTCAAGAAATATTTGCTGTTGCCGGTTGTAGACGCGAGAAGGTAGATAAATCGTCGTGTGGTGTACAAGGGACTGGGGTAAGGAAATTTATTACTTCTGCCTGCTAGCGCACGAAATTTTTCAAAGCTATTTTATTGGGGTGCAAAAATTTTTGAATTTTGATCTAGGGATTTTTACTATTATTTGCTCTCTTTGCCGCTCACGGGCGGGCGGCATGCCCCTGAACCCCTACTACCATGCATCGGGTATCCGAACCAGGGGTGGTGCCAGTGAAAGCCAACTGGCGCGGCGCTACAGCCCCCTGTAGGGGAAATCCTGGCGACACCAATGTTACAAGGTTGTAAACGCGTTCAAACCAGAGGTTGTAGCAGATTGAACAGTAAAAAAGTGTACCATGAACCTCTGCATCATGAATGAAATTGTTATCTAAACGAAGATAAACAATGATTGGGCGAGGCAGGTTAAACAAGTGCATGAAAAAAATATTTCTTTCGGCCTGCGCCTTTACGGATGTTAACATTCATGAACATGATGCATATGCTCATAAACATATGCAAAAACGTGTTTTTTCTGGCTCAGAATTTACACGTCTTTTATTTTCTGGTATTAACTGTTGCAGGGGCATAGGGAATGTTTTTAATAGTGGTGGAGTACCAAAACGGGCGGGGCTAATAATGTACTGAAAAACGAATAAGATTTCTTCATAAACTTGGGGCACATTTCGCGTGGCTATATAATTTAACTCCCCCCACCCCTCCCCCCTATTTCCTAAGCCACTAAGCGCTGTAGCATTATTGTTTTGAGTATTTTCTATTTATTTATTCTTTAGAACGTAGAGTCTACCATGGCATCAACCTAAAACTAGATCTAACAATATTTATAGCTTACATATGAGTAGAACAAAATTTACAACAATAACAAAGAGGTGTCCTGAATATAAAAAGGCTTACAAAAATAGAGCAAAAAAACATCCGGGAACACTGGATGTCAAATGTTGTTGTTTTCTCTTTTGCACCTTTTGTTCTACTCATAATTTGAGAATTTTTTTGGCCTCCATGATCAAGAAACGCCACACTCATAAAATGCCGGTTTAATGAGTGAAAAAGGACAATAAAGTACTAGCTACAGATGTAAGTGTCTGGTAAGTATGTTGAACAGTTGAGATAGACAATCAAAGACTATAGATAAACTAAGAATAAATATAAAATAAGTACGGCGTGATTATAAATAAACTAAGAATGGATGCACTGTGACGAGAGAACGGACGTCGGGAGTCATGAATCATTCACTGCCAGACTGACGTTCACATGAGAGCTTTCTATTTATATAAAATACTTATTAGATAAC
This sequence comes from Phacellophora camtschatica, assembly GCA_036873815.1. NCBI lineage: Eukaryota > Metazoa > Cnidaria > Scyphozoa > Semaeostomeae > Ulmaridae > Phacellophora > Phacellophora camtschatica. The sequence goes on from JAYJMH010009052.1 coordinate 3,682, forward strand.
AATATTAACGGTACCACGATCGACAGAGTCCTATCAACTCGAGAATATAACGTTTTTAATAACGTAGGACATTTCTCAAACAAATTACAAACTTTTAGAAAGCAAAATAGTAGACCCTAGCTAAATAGTATAATTCTCACAACAAGGAATTTTCAAGATTTATAATTTATTCTTTATTTAATGTTTAGTGTACTTTTGTTCTGTTAAAAGTAATCATTGTAAATTAGTTGCTGATAAATGATGTAAAATATAAAGCTTATGATGATGAAATGAAAATATGAAATAAATGTGGCTTTGAACCCATTCCTTAAACTCCCGTTTTAAGTAACAATTTTTTTCTGGCCTCCTGTTTTCACACTAAATCCTTGGCCATTTTTTCAAAATTATTATAAAATTAGAACACTTCATTGGCAAAGCAGAAGAGGTTTTTCTTTTTCCTTCTTATATCGACTTGTTTGAGAGGCTGGAGCAGGAGCCAGACAAGATGAATGACTAAATAATTGCTGCCCTAACATGTAAGAAAGAATTATTTTACTGAATGCAATTACAACATCAATGTAATTTTGCACTGTGAGCTCACTGAGCTATTGGCCTTTTTTCAGTTCATCTTTATGTTCTGTTGAACATTTTTCTCATGTTCTCCAGACTCCAAACAGCAGGGACGGGTAAAAATTTACCTTTTTCTGATACTCTCAGGCTGGAGCCGATGAATCAGATATTCAGGATTTGAACCCATCCCATATTTGCTTCATATACACCTTATGCCTTAACCATTGGACCACTAGAGTCTGTGATTCACAATGCCGATAATGAGCAGTTAATAAATGATGTGAACAATGATTGTATGCTAGGCTCTGTATCCTCAGCAAAACAAAATACGGGAAATACGAGTCTATCCTAATTCATCAAAATAGTCTTCTAACTCCATATATCTGAGAACAATAATTAAGTTGAATTGGAATATCAAATATTAAAAAATGGTTTCAGTCATTGATATTTTGGCAGAAAAATGAATGAACCAGCAGTAAGAAATTTGACACCAGAAGTGGTGACATCAAGATTAAAAAACACACTTCAGTGACATATCTGGGCTGTATTCTTGATAAAGACCTGTCTGGTGAATCAATGGCTACCAGAACCCTGGGTAAAATCAATAGCAGGCTAAGGTTCCTCTATAGAAAGCAAACTTTTCTTGACTTTTCCCTTCATAGGTTACTAGCAAATGCACTGATCCAGCCTCACTTTAACTATCCATGCACCTTGACTTCCATTACTTAATAAAAGATTAACCAAACAAATTCAAACAGTTCAAAATAAATGTATCAGGCTCTGTTTGAATCTGAATAATAGAGCACATATAGGAATCAAAGAATTTAAAGATAAAAATTGGCTCCCCACAAAAGAGAGATTTGAACAATGCACTGCTACAAACGTTTTCAAATTTTTTGAAAATTCAGCCCCTTATTTCTAGGAGATGTTCTCACCAGCTGGCAGAGCTGGTTCACTTGAAGTTCTAATAACAAACTGAATCGACCTTTTTGAAAGAGTAACCCCATGCAAAATGGTCTCTCCTACCTAAGACCTAAAATCTGGAACACTCTGACCTAAAATCTGCTAAGAATATCAATAGTTTCAAGCATATGATCTTGGACAAATTCTTGAAAGACCTCCAAAATAAAGAAAACAGCCCCTATATAATATGTTATTTAAATTTTTTGAGGCATAAATGTTTGTTTTCTTTTCTTTTGTGAAAACTTTTCCTTCGATCACACCTCTGGAGGGACCATTGTGAAAACAAACAAGGTCGCACTGACCTTTTAATGCTATCCCTGCCATTTTAAAGTGGGGGTGTTTTTAGATTACATTTTTAACTTTTATACTCACATTTTATTGTACACCTGTAATTAGACTTCTTCTTTTCTCCTGAATTTATGTTACATTTAGTTTTAATTTTGATGGCAAATATCACATAAATATATATATTGATTGCATTTGAAGAATGATTTCAGTTTTTCAATAAAATGGGGGACTTCAATTAATACAGTTGTGCTGCTACCTTCATGTATGTTAATACATTTTGATTAGAAGTTTATTGAACAGATTATACTGTATATGTTGATGTTGATGTATATGTTGAAGTATTTCTTGATGTTGGAAAAGTATTTTTTTTAAAGTCTAAAAAGATAATATTTGGAAGATTTTTCAATTTTTTTGACACATGATTCATGATTGCTTATTTTTCTTCAATGATTAAAGGTTCGTTAGCTGATCCACTCAAATGGAATCTGCTTTCTATGAAAGTCATAGAAAATTTGCTCTTTCAATATACAGTTCCCTTGATTCAAGTATGAATCAATTACTCCTTAAAAAATTTCCTGAAAAAACCTTGCAAAAATTAATAATAGGCATGAGTAAAATGAGATCTATGTGTATAGTGAGGCTGCTAGGGTGCCAAATCAATTTTGTTGTTATTTTTGTAGATTGATTTTATAGCTTAATATACTGTAGTTTGCCTGTTTTGCTTCTCCACTTTGCAAAGTTGCAGATGCGCATCTACACACGAGAGAGTACTCCATATATCCATGTCTTTGCTATTGAAGTTTATTGTGGTCCAGTTGTTGAAGTTAAATCATTCGGAAAACAGTTTTCCTAAACCTTCAGTTAGGTATTTTGTGATTTCTTCTGCCCTTAACCAGGCCTTCTAAACACACCTTGGATAAACCTTTAGTTGATCTTTCGATGTGTTCAAAGAGTTTTGAGGGGATAGTTTCTTTGCCATGGAGTAACCTGAATCTACTGTGTATTTCTTCCTCGTTTTCATTCTCAGAGTTTTAAAGCTCTCATTCATCTTCCTCTGTCATGTATATTAAGGTTGTGATGGCAATGCAATAGAGTAAGGGAGCATGCATGTCTCCTGGTTTAACTCATTTTAGTATATATACTGTATAGCTTTTGATACCAATGTTGTACTTGTATGAAGCTTTTGAACCTGCTGATGTAGTTTGAGTATGTAAGATTTGTTGTTTATAGGTATCTTCTCCAGGAGCAAGCATAAGAAAGATAATTTCACACTGTCAAAAGCCTTTTGGTGAAGTCAATAAATTCTATATGCAGAGGTTTGTTGAATTGTATCAATTAGTTGTTCAAGGCAGATGACCTGTTCAATGGTGCTCCTTCCTGGTTGATAGGCTGCTTCGAATAATGATTATGGGAGACACAACCATGAGTATAGATCTCCTTTGATTCGGTCTGTGATAATAACCTATAAACAGCTAGTAAATTACTAAGAAGGCTTACTGTACATAGGTCTATAGTAAGAGCGCTGCTGCCTGTGATTTCCTTTATTGTACCACTATACCAGCTTCTTTGAACGATTAGGGTACACAGCCCGTTGAGAAAAGTTAAATAGTTTGATGAAGGTTTTTATGGTTACTTTTCCACCTGCTTGTTGCAATTTTCCTGCTTGTAGAATAGCTAGCTTTTCAAGACGAGATACTGCTACTCACTGATGCCAGGAGGAGGAAAGGGGCAGCTGCCCTATTGCCCCAAATAAAATAGCTGAGTTCTTTCATTTTCCATTGTTTTGCCATAATTTTCAGGGTTCTGACTCCCTTTGCTCTGAAAATGTGTAACATACATGCATATTGAAAAGATTTGTGCCAAAATGTCTTTTTGTGTTTCTTCCTGTCAAAGTAAGCCAAAAAATCTACATGTAAATGCAAGATTGCAAAATGAAATCTACTGATTTAAGTAGGACCAGCTCGTCTAGGGGATAGGGTTCATATTTTAAGGAAACACCTATTGTTAGGAATTTTAGCAAATTAATGGTTGGTTATTATTATCTGAAGGTTTGCTTCCCAGACTACGTTTTACTAAATGTTCTTCCTTTTAGGAATGGGCTTTGATCATTCATTAAAATGGACACTACATCAGTTGATAAAGTCATTCATCGCTCCTTTGGTCGAATAGTAGAGTCATTCAGAAGAATGGCAGAATTTCGTCAACAAGATCAGTTCACAGATGTTGTCTTGGTAGCTGGAAATAAGGAAATCAGAGCACACAAAATTGTGATATGTTCTCTTTGTGATTACTTTAGTGTAATGTTCACAGGGGAGCTTTCTGAAACTCATCAAAATGTTGTCACACTGAACAATATTGAACCAGATGCATTAGAAGCTCTTGTTAACTATGCTTACACATCGGAACTTGAAATCAGAGTAGACAATGTTGAGAGTCTTCTTTCTTCATCATCAATCCTTCAGATTAAGGATATAAGAGATGCTTGCTGTGAATTCATGAAGTGCCAGCTTCATCCTTCTAACTGTTTAGGCATTAGAGCTTTTGCCGATGCTCACAGCTGTGAACAGTTGTTCAAAGTAGCAAACAGATATGCCCAAGACTATTTTCTTGATGTGTGCAAAAACCAAGAGTTTTTGTTGTTGAGTACCGAGCAACTTTGTGAAATATTGATGGGAGAAGATATAAATGTTGTTTCAGAGGAGGAAGTGTTTGCTTGTGTGCTGAGTTGGATGAACCATGATTACGAAAATCGAAAGCAATCAATTGCTGATATTCTCAAGCATGTGCGCCTTCCACTTTTACTGCCCCAGTTCTTAGTGGATGATGTCGCACATTATCCGGCAATAGCTGAAAGTAATGAGTGTAAGGACTTGCTTTTGGAGGCAATGAAATTTCATTTGATCCCAGAAAAGAGAAGGGAGCTTAAACAACTGAAAGCAAAGCCAAGAAAAGGAACTGTTGGTTCTCTTTATGCTATTGGAGGTTGGTACAGTCTTTTCCCACGTTTGTTATGTTAGGGAGTTTAAGATCAGCAATGTTGACGCCAACAACAACGTCAATGTCTCTTGCAAACATCTCGTTGTATCTTTTCAAAAATATTGCTCATTGAAAATATAAGCAAACCTTGTAAGTTTTCCCATGTATCTAAGATGAAGTACTTGAAGTGATTAAGGTATTTATTAGGATCTTGACAAAAACAAGGCGTACGCTATATTTATTTACAAAAAGCTTAAAATTCAGCTTTGCACGTTATGGATTTTAACAGCATAATTTGTTTACCTATTGTGGACGAAATTTTTACATTTTAACTGCATAGGGTTTGCCTACTTTAAGTAATGCAAATGGGAAATTGCAGATGATTGCTGTTGTCTGTAATTTTTTTAAACGCCCAAGGATATTTTCAATTTAGCTTGGAAAGGTTTTGGATTGATGTTTTTTCTGGTTAATCTGCATACCCTAATAGTTCGATTAAGCCCCTGGGGGCTTATTCGAGAGGGGGCTTTTTTGAGAGAGGGCTTATTTGAAAGGGGGCTTATTTGAGAGGGGGCGCTTATTCAAAAGTCAGCTTCCTTGACAGTATCCAAACCAAAACAGCACACATGGCAGACATCAAAATCATAGTACCAATGAAATACGAATTACAAAATCGTCAGAATTTTTAGAGGAGGTCTAATGAAATTGGAATTAGAATTCAAAATTCCATTTGGAACATCGGCAAAGAATGGCAGAGGGCTAGTCTCACTCCACAAGATCCCTGTTCTTTCGTTCTTTGTTGCTGTTGCTGTCATTTCAGACAGGGCCTTAAGTCTTACAAGAATTTAGGCCATGACGGCGCAAACTTCCCTATGCTAAAAAATATAGAAATTTGCTACCATCGAAAAATCTACCTTAATTCTTAGCAACCTGATGATTTTAGAAACGACCGTTTGCCTTCAACCTAAAATCGAATTCCAACTGTACGATGTCTACTGAAAATGGAATTGGTACCAATAATAAAACATCTTTTGTGTACAACACTACAATGCATTAATATTATTTGGTTTGTTGGTTTGTTGATGTTAGAAAATTTTAATCAAGGATTTATTCTAATCTGTCTTTACTTTAGAATTAAAAAAACTTTTGATCTGTCAACAGGAATGGATTCACTGAAGGGAGCTTCTTTATGCATTGAAGAATTCAACCCCAGGACAAATGCCTGGAAACAAGTGGCTACTATGCCAACGCGTCGTTTACAGTTTGGTGTTGCAGTTCTTGACAACAAGTTGTATCTTGCAGGTAAAAGGAATTTTCACATGGGTTAAAGTTGAAGCGAATTGGGTCAGAAGGGGGGGGGGGGCAAACTAGATCAATTTTTAGCTCGGACCGTTTAAATAACATTTAATGCATACGTTTTCCTTGTCACAATTTCATAATTTTTTTTCATCACACAGGAATCTAGCAATGACCGATTTAGCCCCACTTCTGACTAATGTTTGCCCTACCCTTCACTAAGTTTTAAGAACTTTTTAAGACAAAAGTTGATGATTATTATACCATGTACAGTAACTACTTTGACTGCATCCAATGAAAATAGAGCAAATAAAACATGAGATATGGAATTTAATTTAATTTGAAAATTCAGCTTTAAATGCATAAATATTAAACTTACACCACATCTTTCTTTTGGGTCCCGCTTTAAGAAACATATTTTTAGGATCTAGCCCTATTATTTTCAAATAAGTTCCATTAGAGCTAAGGTTAACCAATTGTTATTTTTCAAAAGCAGTGACTCAGCTTCTCAAAGGTGTGTTTCTTAAATGGTGGACCTTGCTGTAGCTTTCAAACTGATAAGCATTGTTTTATATTTCTTTACACTGTTATTTTAACGAATTGTGCTATGTTCTTCAAGTTTCCATTTTTGTGTTTGTGTTTGTGTTTTGGTGGAAGTGAAAGTACATTTCTTTAATTAGTTTTAACTTTTTTTTTGAAAGGCGGAAGAGATGGACTCAAGACTTTGAACAACGTTGAGTGCTATGATCCAAAAACTGGAGGATGGACCACATTAGAGCCAATGCTAACACATCGGCATGGCGTAGGTGTGGCTGTATTGAGCGGTCCAATTTATGCTGTTGGTGGACATGACGGTTGGTCATATCTCAATACTGTTGAAAGGTTTGTCATTTATTCACAACTTTGAACTGTCATTTCACTAACCAATCAATAACATTTTCTACAAACACATGTGATTTCTACATTCGCCAAAATTTTTCCTGTACGTCTTCGTGCTACGTGAGGTGCAACGTGCTATATATTGGAGAAACCTGTTGCCAACTCAACAATCGCTTTGGCGAGCATCTTCGCAATGTTGAGCAAAAGTCCTATCAAAAAGTTGATCGAAGTGACAATGCTGATAGTACTGTGTCCCGTGGCTTCAACCTAGCGCGATAATCCAAAATTTGCTCAAAATTCGACAAAAGAAAGGAAAACGTTTTGTTTTCAAATTTCAAACTCTTCTACCGTATGGACTTAATAAAAAATATTCTTTTGTTTAGACGGTTTTTTCATTTTGTTTATATTCAATATTATAAACTATTGCTCTGAATGCATTTGCGAGTCCATTTCTTTTCCTTACCCCTTTTTTTTGGTTTTTTACACACGCTTTATATTTCGTATGTATATTTCTCATATCTCCTTTAGAGCAATAATTTTTCAAATATGTACATTTTGTATTGTATTTTATTTCACATATGAACTCGCTTTCTTTTCATCTTTTACTTCTGTAATTCCCTCATTCTCATTACGTCACTTTCTTTGGTGCATTCTATATTTGTTTTGATTTTCTATTCTATTCTTCGAACATTCTATGTATGACATTCTGTCTTTCTCGTTCTATACTTTCTTCACTACTGATGAAGGGTCAGACCCGATACGTTGTTTATATTGTTGCTTATTTATACTATTGCCACAAGACACCTACAATTTATTGCATTTACTTGAACATTTCACGCTTGGATTTGATTTCAGTTTGCATTTAAAAATGATTAGAGATTTTCCACCAAATCAAATGAATTCAAAAACTAATTTGTTTTAAAACTTCTGATATGAATAAAAATTTAGAGTGCATTTTCCACCTGAAAACACGAAATTTGATAGCTCTTCCTGCCTGAAATAAAAAGAAAGGAATAAGTATATCTGACTGTAAATGCGATTTTGAGCTCACTTCAGAATGAATCATTCTTTACCTAGAACGCCATTTGTCTCTAATTTTCAGATACGATCCACAAGCTGGTCAATGGAAGCTTGTTGCCCCAACGAATACCCCTAGAAGTACCGTAGGCTGTACAGTTCTAGAAGGGAAGCTTTATTCAGTTGGTGGTCGTGATGGATCTTCGTGTCTTAGCTCAGTTGAAGTCTACGACCCTCATACTGACAAGTGGACAATGGCTGCTCCTATGCTAAAAAGACGTGGTGGTATGAATATGATAATTTATTTTAGATAAAATATTTTGATAAAAACATTTAGATAGAACATTTTGATTTTGAAGTTATATCTTCGAGTACCTAAAAGTTTGTTTTGCTGTCTTGCATAGATAGTGTATATATATACTAAATTGGCCTACGCTATTTCTTTCAATATAATTTAATGGTGACAGTCTCCTTAAAATGCAACTTGTTGCCAAGTTTACATTTGTTTGTTAGTTTGTTAAGCTTTTGCAAAGGTTACCAATCAATTCAATATCCATCTGAATTGGGGTCTGATCGCTGATAAAGCTAAGCTCATGCAAACACACGAACATTGCTTTGCTCGAACAGTAACTCACACCTGTCAACCAATGTATCATAAAATATTTCTGCAGTCACACTCTGGTAAAACGTGAGCTACAGTAGTCGCTCCTCTTAAAGTCGTGTTACCGTTTACAGTCACGTTAATATTCATCCCAAATGTTCGAAACTATTTTGTTAATTTCTGCTTTTACAGTCACACTCCACTTACAGTCATATTTTTGCAGGTAACATTTATTGCAACAATACCCAGAGTCAACTGTACTTTTGTGCAGGTGCATAGCAGATTTAGCAAGACATGCCTGACTATTTAATCTATTTAATATTGATAAAAAAAACAAGAAGCTGTTGTATGTAGTGATTATACTAATTTCTTTGTAATTCCAGGAGTTGGTGTTGCTGTTTTGAATGGTTATTTATATGCTGTTGGTGGCCATGATGCACCTTGTAGCCAGGATATATCAAGGCAGTTTAGTTCGGTTGAGAGATACGACCCTCTTGCGGATCAGTGGTCTTTAGTTGAACCTATGGGGTATTGCAGAGATGCTGTTGGGCTCGCTGCTCTTGGAGATCACCTCTACTCAGTTGGAGGTTATGATGGACTCAAATATTTGTCTGCTGTGGAGGCGTATAACACAGAAAGGGACGAATGGGATACCGTAGCGTCATTGATGATCCCCAGAGCTGGAGCGTGTGTTGTTCCTGTAACGAATAGCTGAGGTATATATTATTCTTTTTGTCCTGTAATGGAAAAAGGGCAATGTAAAGCAATAAGAATTTTGAATATTTAAACACAGTTTACAGTATACAATTGTTTAGTGATTTTGTTTGCCCTTTGCTACTCTCACATACATTTTCTATCACGTGACTTTTAGAATAATAATGATAACGAAAAACAACAAACAAACAACAATAGATAAATCGCACAGTGTAAACATGCTTTTACGCAAACAAAAAATTTAGTCATTCTGGGCATGGCACAATCTCTTCAAATTTTAAATTTAGATGTTAGCAAATATTATCTGGTTTTATGTCGTTTAAATATCTAGAAAACAATGCATCATATGAAAGGTTGAAATCGGTGGCGGTGTCAATTTTCCTAGCCATTTTGTTACTCTTTCTGCAGCCCTGTTGGCCAGATCTTTTTCCGAAGAACCTTTTTACCTCCTCGATCTTCCGAGCCAGGCTTCGCCCTTGGTTGCAATTAAAAATCAGATACTTGTGGTTTATGCTAAAATGTCAAACGTACATTGAGCCAGCTTTTAGTTTCAAGGTTATGAACAGGTCTTATCCGCATGGTGAAACTAAAATAGAAACTAAGAAAACCATAGTTCTGCGAACGCACGATTGGAAGCTGTTTGCAAATATACCCAAATTGTAGATGAAATTATTATTACTGACTATTAGGAACTTATAAAATTATATATATGTTTTTTGTAATAATCAATATTTCTTTATGGATTTAGCGGAAGACATAATGCATCAAAAAGGGACATGCTACTTTGGTTGGATGTAAGATTCGCAATGCATTGTCACGATGTTGCATGGCATAAATGGTTGGCACATTTTTGCGTTTGGGTATGTTTAATTACCCTGAAGTGAGTTAAAGAAATAGTGAATTTAAAGTAAAAATATTGTGTTTTGTTATGCTTGCTCGTATTCACAGCTGGCTAATTATATTCATATATAGCTTGAATGATTTACTAAAATTCCTAACCTATTCACGGCCCAGGTTTAGTTTCAATTAACGGGAAAATCTTATCCAGGTTTCATTTAGAATGGGAAGTAGCACTTACAGACCAACTTTATTTTAAAAGTAAACTTCATTAAAATACCAAGTTACCCAAAAATGTTCAGACGTTTAAAAAAAACTATAATGTATTTTATTACAAATTTCAAAAATTTGTTTATCTGCTTACGTTAGAAGGACCAAGTTACTTTTTGAAACTGATATGAAATGAAATGATAGCAACTTGCAATAACCTGATTTATTGATTTCTCGTAGCAACTTATACCATGCATCAACACGAGGTCGCTTTTAAACCGGCAATATTACGTTGTTTTTATTAATGTGCTGGTGAAATATTTGATATTGCTACGATTAATTTAGCCCTTCCTGTACATGGCACCGTAAAAATGAGCTTGATTGCTAACACGCTCAAATTTTGGTGTCTCTCCGTATTAACCTCCAACAATATGACATTTTACGTTCGGCCAGCACAGCAATGGAACATTTTTCTGTTGTAATTTCAGTTGAATTCGTTCTTATAGAAAATAGGATTTTAGCTAGGATTTGTGACGTGTTGCTAAGGTTAAATTTTGGCAAAACTAAAGTACTGGACGTCTCAAAAATATTGTTTCTCTTTTAGATAAAAAACAAAAAAATAGCACGATTCCCTGTTCTAATTTGGTATAATTTTATTCCCGTCGGAAACTGACCTAGCTGTTTGACGTCAAACGAGCAGAGACCCGCAGAAGCTAAGTAAGATTAATTTGCCATTTTGAAGTGAAACTGGTCAGGCTGATGCGAAAGAGACGGTTCTAAAATCCCATGCCTTTTGTGATATCTTATTGATTATTGGGGATTTGAACCTTGCTCTGTGCCGTATCATAACTGTTGAAATTACCCAAATGTCTGCGAGAGGCATGCCACTGAAAAGTTCTTCTTCAAATTAAGCTGAATTTGTTTTTCGCCTAAAAATTGCAAGAAACTATGGTTTTAGCTTCAGTTCGTTAGCCGCTAAATAACTCATGGCGTGGGTCTTACGATCAATTAAATTGTGAGTTGGGAAAGCCAAATTTGGGTGCGATTGTTCTGTTATTTTTGAGTAAACGGGAAATAATTTTCTTGAGACACCCTACCCTGTACATAAAAATCGTCTGTTTGCCAATCGTGTTTACATAACCGATGTTTTTATTTCTAAGAGTTTAAATTTAATTAAAATAAATATTGATACATATAAAATAAATATTATAAAGGATTCATATTGTTTGACTAAAGTAAGCTGTGTTTCAGAAATTGTACTGTTTTAAGTTTTGGGTCAAAAGAATGTTCTTCCTGGAGTTTTCAGGACTCTTAAAGTCAAATCATTATTTTACACCGTTCGATATTTTTTTGACGACTAAAAACAGAACATAGGATAATTTTGTATTTCATTTGGCTTGTTGATAGTTTGAAAATATTTATCATAATGTGATAAAATGATGTTATTTTAAAATGTAAACACATTTATGTGTCGGATGAAATACAAAATTTTGCTGTGTTGGGGCTTAGTTCATACGGCGTATTAACATCATCATTATTATCATACTCTGAACTAAACATTTAGAATTAAATGCGTGATTGGTACGTCGTCGTCTATTTCGAACCCTTTGAGAGTCAAAGATTGCCATACAGGGCCAGGACAAAAATACGAGTATGATAACAGTTAACCGATGGCTGGAATTACATTACATTTAACAGGGTGGGCGAATGAAATTTATATTTGGCGCCAAAATGTGGAACGCGACGTTTGTTCTACCGGGTGTCCCATAAAAAAGGCTACGGATTTGATAACAGCATAATGATGAAAATATTACCTAAAATGTTACGAAGTGTTTTTGACGTTACTCATTGATTGTTAACTTAATCAAAAATACCTTATTTGACATATTTGGTGCCTTGTTACTTGAGATATTAATTTCCAAAGTTGAAATTGTGCATCACCCTCACACCAGAGCTTTTGCAGAATGACCTACCGAAAGTCTGTCATTTTGGGGAATCGCCCCAATGCTGATTTTAAACCAGCAAGGTTATCATAGCCTACAAGCTCTTTAACAATGGGCATCGAGATTTTTGCCATATTCAATAGAAAAATGAAAAAATGAAAATTGAATGTATGGTTAAAATCGTAACTTGACATTAACTCCTTGGAGAACTTTTGATCAACTGCAACAATGAATTGCACAACACTGTATAAAAAACGGTGATTATAACACATTTTTCTTATCTAACAACAGCTTTCTTCAGTAATAATGTTATTTTCCAAAATGACAAACGGCAAACGAACATCAGAATCCCCCCAAATTAATTACATTCTTTTAGGCTATTCTGCAAAAGCTCTGGTTTGATGGTGACGCACAATTTCAACTTTGAAAATTTATATCTCAAGTGACAAGGCACCAAAAATGTCAAACTAGGTATTTTTGATTAAGTTAATAGTCAATGAGTAACAGCAAAAAAAACCATAACATTTTAGGTAATATTTTCATTGTTGGACTCAATGAAATCCGTAGCCTTTTTTGGGACACCCGGTATATAACTGTATATATTCGTTATCTCAAAATCTTTTGCGAGTCTTTTCTTTGTCCTGTTTGTTGTTTTTGAAAGCATATCTGGCTGTAGTATTGAATGCAAATTAGTTGGATTCGAATTAACTGAATTGCTACATATAAAATCAATACCCTTTTCAGTTCCATTATGCGTATGGGAAACGCTATTTAATAAATTACTTCATACAGTTACAAAACCCGTATATAGGAACCTTCCACTGTTAAGAACCTGCAGGCTGAAATACCTGAATCCATTTTATAAAAATAAAAAATCTATCAAACCACTAAAGACGTTGTTAAAATTATAGACAAATCTTTACCGAATAAAATTGAATATTTTTGTTTACCAAAGCCTGAACTATTAAGCTAAAATATGATTTAAATTTAAGAACCTTGCTATGTTGAATTAAAAAATGTAGGTTCTTTATGTGTGTTTTTTTCTGTACGTCACGCTTAAATTTATTTAGCCTGATTTGAGTTAACCGAAGTTCAATGTTTAAATTGGTTCTAAAATTGATCATTCAAAGCTGGAAATATAAATACTGGAGATATAAATACTGGAGATATTTATTCTTATATATTTATTTTATCACTTTCTTTGGAATTAATTTAAATTAATTTATTTTCTATTTGACTTCACAGCATAGAAAGTGTGAAAGACAGCTCCAAAAAAGCTGAGGTTTGCTTCTTATGAATGTTTGTATTGATATTGTTTCGTTAGAATTAATATTTTATTTGAAATGCCTTTCTCGAAACTTACGGAAGTTACGGAAAATTGAATTAAGCATCTACTGTACCGGGTGTCCCAAAAAGGCTACGGATTTCATTGAGTCTAACAATGAAAATATTACCTAAAATGCTACGAAATGTTTTTGCTGTTACTCATTGATTATTAACTTAATCAAAAATACCTTGTTTGACATTTTTGATGCCTTGTAACTCAAGATATAAATTTTCAAAGTTGAAATTGTGCGTCACCCTCAAACCAGAGCTTTTGCAGAATAGCCTAAAGGAAGGTAATTGATTTTGGGGGATTCTGTTGTTCGTGTATTGTTTGTCGTTTTGGAAAATAACATTTTTACTGAACAAAGCTATTGTTGTTTAAAAAGCTGTAATTTTTTTTATAATGTGTAGTGTAATTTATTATTGCAGTTTATCATAAGTTATCCCCAAGGAATTAACGTCAAGTCACGATTTTAACCATACATTTAATTTTCATTTTTTCCTTTTTCCAATGAATATGGCAAAAATCTCGATTTCCATTCTTAAACAGCTTGTAGGCTGTGGATACCTTGCTTGTTTGAAATCAGGATTAGGGTGATTCCCCAATATGACAGACTTTTGGCGGGCCATTCTGCAAAAGCCCTGGTTTGAGGGTGATGCACAATTTCAACTAGAATATTAATATCTCAAGTTATAAGGCACCAAAAATGTCAAACAAGGTATTTGTGATTAAGTTAATAATAAATGAGTAACATCGAATACATTTAGTAGCATTTTAGGTAATATTTTCATCATTGGACTCAATCAAATCCGTAGTCTTTTTTGGGACACCCGATAGGTTTATGCCACTTAATTTGTTGCTTAGCTGCAATGTCTTTCTTCACCATAATCGAAATGAGAAAACCATACTGGAATACAATTACTGGCACTAGTTTTATGCTTTTATTATAATCATTGTGAATTTCATTGTGAAAATTGTTTAATTGTGAAATTTAAATTGATGACCTCAGGGGCGTTTGAAAATACAGCAAAAAATAGATTAAATTTAAATTATTTTCTAGCTTTATTGTAAGTATATATGACCCAAACATTTTATCTTCTGTTTTTAAGATTGCCTTTCGTCATGTTGTTCTCGTGTCAATCAATCCGTTTTCGAACCACGCTTCTTGCTAAAACCCTTATTTGACAGTCCTTATTTTACAACGCAGGGATTGTTATAGTCTCCAGAGTTTTGTAAAGGTTTTACCAATCGGTTAGATCGCTGAAATTTGAAACCTTTTGACTACAGTGAGTGAGGCCTGAAAATTGGGAATGTTCAAAACATCCATGTTTCAAATTCGTGTCGTAAGCTTTTATGCTACAAATTCATCTGTTTTGAATTTATATAGTTCTGGTTTAATTGTTTAAAGATTTTCTGATTCAATATACACATTTAAAAACTTGGTAACCTGAAATATTAGTTGTAAAAAGTGTCAATTCAATTTTAGCTTGAATGTGACGTATTGCTGGTATGCATTGGAAGAAGGCCTTATCTAGAAAATCTTGGGCTTGAGGTAAAATACTTCATTAAACATTTGTGAAAAACAAATTTTTTAGTTTATATTTATCTTTGTTTGTTTATTGGTTTTTGGCTGAAATTTTTTTCAATTGCAACTTTGCTGAAACAATTTTCCTTATTAGTATATTAGTATGATGAATTGATTCTTCAAAAATTTTTTCAATTGCATCTTTGCTGAAACAATTTTCCTTATTAGTATATTAGTATGATGAATTGATTCTTCAAAATTTTATATTAGAATAAATAAACAGTGGTATTCTAACTAATAACTAATTTATGCAAGAAAAGTGAAACAAGGGCCTTTTGTTTAAAAAATATGAAGGTGAATGCATAGCAAGCTAAGCTAAACAAATCCAAACTTTTAAAACTTTAGCTGAATATCAAGCTCAAACGGCCAGAGAATTGAAACTTTTCTCGGAAAGCAAAGCATGGAAAGCACATGCAATCGTTTTGTTTTCCAAACAGGAACAACAAGCAACACAATGAGAGAATATAATACCGTGAAATTTTGAATTGCAAATTGATAGTGATGCTAGATCCATTCTGTGACAAAGCGGCGAATGTTTTATTGTTTAATATTAGACATTACTGCAAGTTGTCCAATTTTCTAAAAAATTTTAACAGACAGTTCCGTTTACGCATAAATTGTTTATGATATAACTGAAAAACATGGTGATGTTAAGTGGTGATTTCCAAAAACGATGATTTTGGTGTCGTTTTGTTAGCACAATCTGGAATTAGATTATATAGATCTGCAAAAATAGATACAGGAAGAAAAGCCATTACCTCAGATAAATTCTCGCAATCCACTCAATCCAAAAATTAACAATGTTAATGTGAAAAATGTTACACAATACTTCCTAAAGGTTCTATTTTGTTCGGCAATATTCAATTATTGCGTTCCTACACTCTGTTTACGCGAGATTTTCTTCTCAAGAAGACATTCGATTAACTTGAAAAACTAGCAACCCAATCTTACTCATGCGACTTTATCCAGTTTTTTCCTCTTTTGAATCGCAAATGTTAGAGGATTTGAGTTCATCGATATGTCAATAGCCATTCGGCCAGAAGTCGTTTAAAGGTAGGGACTGAAGTCACCTTTTGTGTAAGTATCTGCAGTGATCCATAAGAAATATTGTCGTTGTAATCGTTTCCTTCTGTCAAAACTACCTCTACTTCTTTGGTAACTGCCCTTTTTTGAACATTGGCGGCAAAACCCCAATCTGGCAATTTTATTCGGAGCCGGAATTAGCTAAATCCACCCAAGCTTTCTTCTTGTGCTGCGGATTGTTGAAGTTGGCAGTTGCCTTTCAAATTTTTGAAACATGATTTTTTGAAGATCTGAAGAAAAAAATGTATTCGTTTTTACAGATGATTTTTATCTGTTCACTAAGCTTTATTTTAGCACCCAAGGAACACTCGAGCAAATTCCCATTATCTTGTTCAAATTTTTTTCGGATGGTTTTAAAATTAAAATTAAGTGAACAGTACAAATTAAAGATTCTTTGTCTGTAGTATTGTGACAATGGTAGAACCATACTGTATCTTCAGAGCAAAAAACATGAATGCCAAGGACAACACTAATTGCTTGGTTTTGTTATATTGAGTAGGAAATTGCATAGTTTTGTTATATTGAGTTGGATCCTAGGTATAAAGTTTGTCTTTCTGTGTGAATTTTTCAAGACAATAATTTATGGTACATTTTATTTGCTCATGCTGATTTTGCATTTGCTCATTTCTTTTTCCAGGAATTAGGCATTGAGAAAACCCAGGCGGGAAGAGTCAAGACTAATTCCAGATTTCAAACTAATATTCCCAAGTGAGTATTCTTGTATTTTCTTGTTTATGTTTTGTTTCGTGAATTTAAAGCACCTTCGATCTTTCTCTTTGTTTTTGGCAGATGTAAAATATAATCTAGTTAGTATGGTGGAATCTTTCCGTATCGGGCAGCATTTATACAAAGTGACCATCTTAGCCCTTCCCGCTAATGCATCCCCATCTGGCCTCCCCACGTGAACAAATGACTTAAAAACAAAGGCCATTAATCTGCCAACCACAGGCATATTCAGGCACTCAGGCAAATTATCCCGAAAAATCATGAGTGGTCTGGTCACTGAGATCAGACATGTATGAGAAACTCTGACAATTGCAGTGTGTCTATCTGTGGCCTACATATTTCTATTATGATCTAGTCTAGACGGGTAAAACGTGTCAACAAGATTCAGTTTGAAAGTAAAAAAACTTTGGTGAATTTTGACGCAAATTATTTTTAATTTATTATTGGAATATTTTTAGTTCAATTCTCTATAATATGATTTTATAATTTAGAATACTCATTTATATTTTTGTTCTGTTGGCATAATGAATTTGACGTTTTTAAATAATGTTAAAACACACAATATTATAAATGACTGAAATCTTATTAACAGAAATTTAATTTAATTTTGCACTCCATTTGATCGAATTAAAGCGGGACTTTTCTACAGAGCTTGGGCCGCTTAACACAAAATAATAATTTAGAACAATGTTAGTAAGCAAAAGAATCTTTAAAAAACTATTATGATATAAGTATATAATCTACCGGGTGTCCCAGAAAAACCTTACACGGGTTTTGCAAATATTATGCAAAAACGCGAATACGAAACTTTTCGTAAACACATCTATTAAACAGCCTGATAGCATACGAGTAATTTGTGACCTCGATTATTAAAAACGCAAATGTAGCGGCGAGGATATATCCATTTATGCCAAAAGTTCTTTGCAGCGAAAACAACAAGTTTTGCAATTGAGGCATTTTAGGCCTTAAAATAAAAGTGTCACGAGTTTCAAGTCGGTCAATTTCGCTCCTTTCAAATCTACAATTCAAGAAGGGAAAAATTTCTCTAAAGGTAAACAAAGCAAAATTTCTAGAATTCTTTTTTTTCTATAGTACTACAATTTTGAGCAAGAATTGTTCTTGTTCATTTAATAAGATATAAAAGAATCAAAGATCATCTTTTCTCTAAAAATTAAGAATTGAAAGTTTGCGTTGTTCGTTTTTAGAGAAATTCTAAAAAGATATTACCGTAGTTTAACTTTCCTTGCTCTCTAGTCCTTTGTTTACCAGATTTGAAAGGAAGAAAACTGACCAACTTGAAATCGATGGTACTTTTTCATTTAAGAGCCTGAAACGCTTCAATAGCAAAACACGTTATTTTCACTGACAAAAAAGTATGGATGACGATATCACTGCTGTCACATTTGCGTTTTTGATAATCGAGGTCACAAATTACTCGTATGTGATCAGACTGTTTAAAAGATGTGTTTGCGAAAAGTTTCACATTCACGTTTTTGCATAATATTTGCAAAACCCGTGTAAGGGTTTCTTGGGACACCCGGTAGTTCATTTCAATAAGGTATAGAAGACAGGTTTTGCATCTTTTAGGGTAAAAGTATGTTTTCGTTTTATCATGTTTTTCAAAAGGTTATAATTTTATTACTTTATTTTGAATTTGGTCCATCTCCCCTCTTTTTTCTTGGTTTTAATCCTGGTCAAATGATCTTCGTTTTAAATTATTTTTGTCGTTGGGGGCCAGATAGGGATGTAGAAGCGAAAATGGTTAAGGGAACGTACGCTTTATAGAAAGTTTGCATAATTTGTCTAAAAACACCTCCGAGAAATCACATGGACATCCTGAGCATAACACATATTTTATTCTTCCTTAATTAAATACTCTAGAGGAAATCAATAATTGTGGAAACTTTAAAATGAGAAAGATTTTAAACAGCCATCAATCTAACCAATCAAATACTAATGTTAAATTGTCTACGGGTCGACAGGACAGTTCAATCGGCCAAAACTATGTTAAAGATAGTTTGAACCGAACATAACTCAATACTAACAAATGTATCTTTTAAAGCAGATACATTTTGTGAAAAAAATTTTATAATTTTCTATAACACAGTGTTTTTCACTACCGATTGCGTTGTAGAATGTGATTTCAAAACTTTATTTCGTTCATGTAAAGGTGTCTGTTTTAAATAATTACCGCTTTATGGATAATGTTTTTGAGAGTTTATGAAGTCGGTTACCGGAGTTACTGTCTATCTTGATGAAGTGTCCGTTTTATGGAGGTTCCAGTGACGTTTCTTTTTGTTGAACTTTTTCTCGCCTAATTTGTTTCAGTGTTTACGCGATTGGAGATTGCATAGATGGTCCAATGTTAGCTCATAAAGCAGAAGACGAAGGTATATATGTAATTTGTTTCTCTTATGTTTGTTGTTCTTGAATTTTTAAGCTCAAACCTCCTTTTTAACGAATTGAATGATTGAATAAGTAAAAAATCAATGCTGCATGATATATGTTTCAGAACTTGATGATTCTATTTTTGTCTACAAATTTGCCGTAGGTTATCATTGAAATAGCCTTTACTTGGTATTTATCATAGGTATCATATGCGTGGAAGGAATCGCTGGTTCTCCTGTTCATATAGATTACAATTGTGTGCCATCTGTTATATACACGCATCCGGTATGTGAGTTTTTTTTTGTGAAATTTAACTACCGGGTGCCCCAAAAATATGGTAACAAGTTTGATCAAGGCTAGTGTTGAGGATATTGCTCAAATCCATCAAAAAGTATCAAGTAATCCTCGATAGTTAACTTGAAAACAAAAATCTGGTTTGTCGATATTGTCCTTTAGAGAATTCAGATAATAACGTTTAAAGATCAATTCTCTCCCAGAGGTTTTGATTTTGATTTTAGAGGGTCGCCTTGTAGGATTTTCTAAACAACAACGGTGTTTTCCCGACAACATACTTTGTTTTTGAAAACATTTCTGAATAATAATTCCAAAAAAAATCTTGAAAATCCAAATTTAAAATTTAGAAGACCCAAAGACGCAGTTTTGACCAAAATCTAGAGCTCTGGTTTTTGGTTCGAGGCAAATTTGAACTTTCAGAATTAATATCTCGACTCTCAATGCACAAATACTAATAAACTAGGTACTAATATTTAAGTTGACTACCAAAAACTATTTTTAAAATTGTTTCAGCAAAATTTGAGCAAAACTCGCATCATTAGTCTTGATCAAAGCTGTTACCTTGTTTTGGGGACACACGGTATGTGACCTCAAATAAGTTTCAATTGTATTTACTGAGGTTAATGAATATTTTTAATTTACTTAGTGAAACCTGTAATTATATCCAATATATTGGACATGATTTTAAAGTGCTTATGCAACCAAATTTTCGAACTAAGTTTTTTAATTGAATCTAATGGTTTCAAATGTGCTGAATTTGAATCAAAAAACAGAATTCAAAAATTCCAAACCCAAAACTTTTTACAGCCCTTCAAAGTTGCCAATTTTGGCATTTTCACGCAAAAAATTGGAAAGGGTTGTGACGTAGATCATATGACTCGTCCAAGTGGAAGTGAGGAGTTTCAATGGCGAGCCCAGTGTGGCGGACTCCATCAGGAAACTTGACGGAAGATAT
>JAYJMH010009063.1:0-24307 GCA_036873815.1 Phacellophora camtschatica
TCCCCTGCTGGAAACAAGTCATCTCGAGACTTTCGCGGGCTAGGCACGTTAAATACGATAACTCACTCACTCATTCAACTCAGCTGAACGAAATTTATTTATTTACAAAATAACTGAACAAACATTATAAGATACAATGAAAATATTACTGATGCGTGAGCTGTTTTGTATTAAAGTGTTTTATTTTGTCACATATGTTTTCACAACCATACTGGGCGACCAAAAAAAATATTTTTAGCGTTTAGAAAAATCATCAAAATTAAATTTTGTTTCCAGTCTCGCTTTTCTGCGGAGTAACCTAGAAACGTCTTAACCGCTCAAACTTGAGCTCGCTTAGCTCCAGGTTAACTCGAACTGTTTCGTATCGCCTTTGAGAGCTTTCAGTATTGATTTAGCTTTGGTTATCTAGAAAATTCGCCATCCCGAACAACAAATTTTCATTCTCCTAGAGAATTGGAGATAGCGGGGGTACATATACATATCAACATGTAACATGCAACAAGCAAAACACAACATACGACGCAACAAAAAATTAATACTCTTATAACTTGATACTCACAGTGTATATTTCCATATGGTGCACAAACGTTTGCCTTAAAAATGCAATAGTCACAAGGACTTCTCTCGCAGATGATGAGTAAAACGTATCCAAATTGCCATCAAACAATCTCAATAATGGATAATATCTGTAATAGTACTTATTCCTAAAATATTCGTAATGTCTGAAATAAGCAGTTGGCTGGTTTGATTGAATTGAAAGCCCGGAACGAGTAAATAGTGTTTGGCTTTGCCTGTCTCCGCCATCGTATCGTGACACATCTAGCAGCTCGACCTATGAGAAATATTACAAGAAACATTAAAAAATGACCCAACAGTTGTAATTCATATAATTTTACAGTTTAATAAAACGGGCCTACGAAAAAATGTTGCCAGAAACATTGTATAATAATACACCAGTTTTAGTTCACGCAATGCTACATTTCAATTTCGGACCTATATAGAAATGATGCAAGAAATAATGTATAATGAGACACCAGTTGTAATTCATAAAATGGAGCAATTTGAAGAACGGCACATGAAGAAATAAAATCAGAAACATTGTATAAAATACACCAGTTATATAGTTCATTGAATGCTACATTTTAATGTTGGACCTATAAAGAAATAATACCAAAAATATTGTATAATGACACAGTGCAGTTGTAATTCACAAAAGGGAACATTTCAAAGAACGGCCATGAAAAAATGTTACCAGAAACATTGTACAATAATACATCAACTATAGTTCATAAAATGCTACATTTTAATGCTTGGCTTACGGGCCTCAATGAAAATTCTAGTGCTAAATATATCAAAACACAATGTTTTCAACATACTTGATTAATTCTCTTAGTAGCTGAATCTTTATTATTATTGTTAATTTTGAGTATTCCATACACATCAGTGCCATTTGATCTTTTCACCAAGAAAGAAGTTCCTGCAGCTCCATATTCACGTTTCCCATATCCGCCACGAGAAAGCAGCGACCCTGCGAAGGAGTACAGTGAATAGTAAATAGCCATGCGACCACCAGCTCCTCCTCCTCCGCTATGGCTTCCTTTGTATCCATCTCCTCCGTTCACCTATGACGAAAAAAAAAAGAAATAAAAGATAATATCAGATGATATCAGTCAACAGTTGTTTGAAAATATTTAAGCCTGAAAATATATAAACCATTTCCAATGTAAAATTTTGGTTTAGACGGTTTATTTAAAACAACCATGTTTGATTTTTGTCATAAACTCAGAATACATAATAGCGTGAAAGAGCAAGTGTGGGTCCCACAAAAGCATAGTGTGATCCCTCATCTCATACGTCTCTAGTAATTAAAGTTAACTACTGAATCCACTTGTTCCTACCCCCAATTGAAAGATGAATTGGTTTGTAAATAATCTTTGTCATCATTAATCGTTAACAATTTCCACATATAACATATTTTTACCCATTTCCGCATATTTTTACCCATTTCCATATATCTTAACCCATTTCCCCATATCTTTATTCATTTCCACATATCTTTACCCATTTCCACATACCTTTACCCAATTCCACATATTTTTACCCATTTCGACACTTCTTTACCTATTTCACGTCAGGATTTATTTGCAGTTAATAGGTAAATCTTTTGAATATTTTTATTTTTTCAGAAATGAACATAAACATTAGTCTCAATTTACGAATTTGAAATAAAACGTTTTTACATTATATAGCAATGGACCGTGTGGTCCCTCACAGGGTGAAGAGATTCAGTACCTGTAATGTTCCTGTTCCTCCAAATGATAAAGTTTCAACATGAATACTTCCTCCACTGCCTCCGCCTGAGCCCACAGCAGAACCTGATATTCCGTTTGATTTCAAATCACCGTTTATTGTTAAGGTACTGCTGATGTTCAAATACAGAATTCCACCTCCAGCCCCGCCAGAGCCACCTATAGCTCCACCACCACCAGAGCTACCTATACAAAAATTTGAAAATTAAAAAAGGTAGTCAGCCATTTTCATAACTTTAAAGTTCGCAATTATAGATGCTCCTATTCATTAATGATTACATGTACATATCACAAAATTCCACAGTCGTATTCTGATTCTCTATCTCGTACAATGATATCTCGATCACCTGTATGTATGTTTATTTGCGACAAATCTGTTGCAAATTGCCTAAAGTAAGCTAAACATATAGCAATAACAAACCGAAATGCTTTGGCTTGCTGAATGATCCATACGGTTTCGATGACCATTGCTGATTCTCAGATCTTCCTCCACTTCCACCATGACCAGCTCCAGTCGCACTGCAAGTTCTCCCAGGCAAGGGACAGTCATAACCAGCTCCAAGACCTATGGCAAAAATTCGTTAAATTGTTGGGAAAAGGCTAATGGAGAGTCTCATCAAAATATCACAACAATTTAAAGTATATAAAGCAAAATAAATCTACGAATTAAAAAATAATAAAAGGAAGAGTGCTTTACGAAATATCAATTTTTCAAGGGTAAGCAAAACTACGATCAAAATAGTTAAAAACAAAAGTAAAAAAATTTAAAAATGCAACAACAAAAATACCGAAATCCAAACGCCTACCTTTACCAAGATTTGGATGTTTATCCATATTAGCTTCGATAATTCCAAGTGAATCTAAAGTCATATTTTCAACACGAATTTCAAGATTCGTTGCTGTTACTTTCCCACCACCTAGCACTTTGAAAATTTTGCCTAAAAATGTTCGCACAGTTCTTTCATTTGAGACAACCAATGAGCCATGATTCCTCACTTCGATCTTCTCAAATTTAAAATACTGTGAAAAATGAAGTAAAATAGCTGTACAATAACACGAAGAAATCTTTTTTTAGACAAGGAATTGTGAAAAAGAATGAAAAAGTCACCAGCCAGTTAGACTTGCCCCAAGTCTATCCCTTTTTAATACAAATTGAGAACTGAGAATTTCTCTTTAATCCAACGACAAACGGAGGAAATTTGGAAGAAAAAATGAGGAGGAGGAAAATATAATAAACGTTTCATTCCCCCCCCCCCCTCCTTAGCTTCCTTCGTCTATCTCAAGTTCCTTCAGTTCCTTTTCCCGGATTAAAAAAAAAAAGACTTTTGGCAAGTCTACCAGCCTGAATTGTTTGCCTGAATTGTGGGTTTCTACTGAAAAACTAATTTAATAAACGATATTTACGATAGATAACTCATAATTGTAAATACGATTTATATAAATAAACGAGTAAATGGTAAAAACGAATGATGCTTGAGAAATAAATCATTGCACCATTGTAAATATGCTATAAATAAACGAGTAAGATGGTAAAAAAGAATGATGCCTGAGAAATAAATCCTTTCATCAAATACATAAGATGATACGAAATAAATGACATACCCTGGTAGGATTTCCTTTCAGATTTATCATATCTTTCATATCAACGAGCCCATTTTTCTCAACCACTATATTTTGGCAATTCTCCAGGACCCCATCAAGTATCATTCTTACACCAGCTACAGTCAGATTCCCTTGCAAGCTTACTACTCCACCAGGGTACACAGCTAGGCCCATTAATAACGGTGATTCTTTAGACAGCAAAGTCTGGTTGAATCCTATATACAGCTGTCCGGTGCGGTCACCTTTTAAATTACCAAGCACTATGTCCACTCTGCTTCGAGGACTCTTAGATTTAACAATAGCAACTTTCGCACCGCCATACACTTGTAACTCGTCAATTTCAAGCTTGAGATCCCCCTGGGTGTCCGTTAGTGTTAACCATGCAATTGAAGGAGCATTAGCCATATTTTCGTATGCTTGTCTGATGTCCATAACACGATTCCGGGGGTATTTTTTGTTGTTATTCAAGTACAATGTTCTGTTTTGTACCAATGGCTCTGATGCGTTTATTTGAAATTTTTCAAGGTATACTGTTCCAGCACCCCCGTTTTCGAAACCACCACTTCCCCCGGCTATAAAATATTGACCGGTAAACTGATTAAGACCATAGTAAATGCTAATACGACCAGCAGCGCCTGCACCACCTGCAAGAAATGAATATCACTTTCACCCCTGGAAAAGCTGTACAGCCAATTAATATATATTACAAAACTTCATATTTTTAGGGAGTAACTACGTGTGATGTTTTTTCTTTACATGCGATCTTCCTTCAATTCAAATATTTATTGGAAATAGATTCGGGCGTGAATGTCTTAAAACGATAAGCATGTTCGCAATTTTTCAAATCAAAGCTCAAATGCTTTCAATTCTTCAAGTAAAAATAATTTAAAATAATCCTCACCGAGATCTCATTTTTATTTTAGTACAATTCTAAAAGGAGGAGGTGGCCAGTAACAAAACAAAAATAAGGACGTACCAAAAGATTGTATGTTAGACCATTCATTCCAACCAGATAGAGTTGCACTATTGCCATCCCCTCCTGTTGCATCTATGGTACCATCCCCATGCAAGTATGTTGCATTTAGTAGAAGACTACCGCCACTTCCACCCCCGCTGCCAGCAGATATACCAGAATCGCCTTTAAATAAAAATTTGAAGATTGATAAAAATTAAAAATAATTAAAAGACACAATAGCAAATTCAGGGCTTCAATTCAGGGCAAAATCAGGTGTATCACGAAATGAAATCTATTTTTATAGAAATATTTTCTCTTCTTTAAAACACTATAATATACATATATTTTGCTGTTCAATTTCAAATGTGAAATCATAATTACATTGTCTTTTCTGTACGTTACAGTCCAATCGCTCGAATTATGTGAGGAAATGTACTTTTGATAAGATAAAAGATCCTTCAAACATCATTAAAGTCCAGTATAGCTTTTTTAGTTAAAACAAAAGTAAACTTTGACCAGCAACCTTAAGCACCGAGGCTACCATTTACAACAAAATTATGTTCACCATGTTAAGTAAGTTACCACGAAGGTCACATTAGTTTGTTCAGTTATCGTGAGAGTAAACCTTGACCACCGACCTGAAGCACCGAGGTTACCACTTACAACAAAATTAAATTAACCATGTTAAGTAAGTTACCGCGAAGGTCACATTAGTTTGTTCAGTTATCGTGAGAGTAAACCTTGGCCACCGACCTTAAGCGCTGAGGTTATCATTAACAAAAAAATTATGTTAACCATGTTAAGTAGATTTTATTAGGTAGATTTTAAAATGAAATGAAAAAGTAACATACTACGAAGGTCACATTAGTTTGTTTAGTTGTTGTGAAAGTAAACCTTGACTCACCTTTGGCACTGAGGTCACAATCAACAACTAAAGTATGTTAACCATGTTCAGTAGATTTTATTAGGTAGATTAAGTTACCACAGAGGTCGCATTAGTTAGTTTGTTTAGTTGTTGTGAAAGTAAACCTTGACTACTCACCTTTGGCACTGAGGTCACCATCAACAACTAAAGTATGTTTTGCGTTCAAACTCAAACGTCCTCCACCTTTTGCTTCGACGTTAAAAGGAAAGACTGACTTCCCACCCCGTGACCCTTGATGCCTTGGAAACTTAAAATCCCCATACGCCACACCAACAATGGATTGGGATTTCCCTTGTCCGCTGTTGCCACCATGACCAGCACCAGAAGCTCCCAGTTTGCCATGTGAAAGTTGGGTCCCGTAAGTTGTGCCAGAAAGTTTATCTGATGAGAAAATGCTGAATGGCTCCAGCGTAATGTTTGTAAAAAATAACTGAAGATTGGTGGCCTCGACCTGAAATGACAAATATATTTGGTATATTGAGTTTCGATATAGTTTAAAAAATCGCTTAGACTGGCTACACAGTACCTCTATTTTCGCTGTTGTTGTTGTTGTTAGCTTCAACGAGGGACATGTATATAGCGACATATCAGTTTTGCGAGCGACACAGAGACTGTGTAGCTAGTATAGTTTATTCCCCCCAGGATATTTCAAAAAGAAACACCATACATTTTCCCATTGCTTTAGATAATTCAAAAAGAATACTTCGCTTTTCTGAGATTTTATTTTTTGAAACAAAAAGTAGAATTTGAAGCCTTTAACTGTAAAATCAGATCCGTTTGGAATAATCAAACCAGTGCGGATTTAGAAAAATAGAGCAAAACGCATATCGCAGTCTTCTGTTAAAGCAAAAGATTGAGAGAAAAATAAGAAAATATTTTCAAAAACCTTTCCACCGCCATGCACAGAGAAGGAAACACCATCAATATTAATTTCAATATCATCTCTGTTTACAACTGACAAACGTCCGAGTCGTTGCACTAGTACATTCTTGAATGTAAAAAACGTTGCAAGTGTGTTTTCCAGTGCAAAATGACATTCTGAACCAACCGTCAGGTTTTGCAGCTTTTGAAGTGTTCCTGACAATTTGATTCCGACGCCACGGCACTTCGTAATTCCGGGTAATTTCACAATGGACTGCTTGCGACCGTGAATCGAAAAAGGAATGTAGCCATCGGAAATATTAAAAGAAACATATTGAGACGGTCGGATTACAAGTTCTCCGCTTTGATCACCCAAAGTTTTCACGGTCTTTAGTGAAATGTTGCTATTGGCACTAAGTGACGCAGATCCAGCAATGTTAATCTGAAAATAAATAAATGAATAAATGGTAAATTTTAATTTGCCTCGAGAAAAGCTATGGATCCTAAATGTGACAGAAAAGTTTTTCTGAAGGCAAACCACGTGCGTATTTAGTTTCTCCATGCTGGAAATAATTTACATATTTTAATATCTGAACTTGTTTTTTTCCAGAGAATGAGAACACCAAGTGAAACAATGGAAAATTATACAAATTAAAGAAATAACCACCCCCTGTTGCTGTTGATATCCAAAATGGTTTGTATAGATGATCTGATTACTTTTAGGG
The DNA here is from genome assembly GCA_036873815.1 of Phacellophora camtschatica. Lineage (NCBI taxonomy): Eukaryota > Metazoa > Cnidaria > Scyphozoa > Semaeostomeae > Ulmaridae > Phacellophora > Phacellophora camtschatica. Next base: position 7,378 of record JAYJMH010009063.1, read on the forward strand.
AGTCGTCAAAGTATTTAGGCATCTGTAGAAAATTTTGATAATCGTAAACATCGAGTGAGCCAAAAAATCTCATAAATGTTTGCAAAGCTGTTATGGAGGAGCTTTATTTTTGATAATTTTGTTTTTGCTTGACGTTGATGTAAGAGGCTGCAACCTAAAGTTTGATACCTTGTTTCCCAAAATCTACCTAATAATCCCTGAGCTATCCTATACTGAAGGAAAGCAAACGTTAATGGCTCTCTCAAAGCCATAAAGTAGTATTTTCAGCAGATTGCAGCAGCAGACATCCTCTATTTTTAGTTTTGAGTATAACTCATTGATTATTGGACTGGGGGTAAATATTCTTCACAATTATTTATTAATTTTCAAGGTTTTATTTTTCTTCTCCGTTCGACTTCACACTACGAGAATTCGCAAAAAATCTTTTTCTTTAGTGGAATATTGTAGTATTGTGAAGAATATTTACTCATTTTGTTAGGTATATTTTGGCAAATAAGGTTTCAAATTACAAGTTGATGCCGCTCATATCAAAGTCGAGCAAAAATAGAATAATTAAAACTAAAACTTTTCCATAGCAGCTTTAGAAACATGAGGATATTTTTAGGTCACCCGGTACTTTCTCTCATAAGTGTCCAGAAAAATAATATTGAAAATATAACATCATTGTTCAATTTTCAACAATTCTGGTAAAGCTGGTAAAATAAAACTATAAACGGAACAAATTTCAAATGGCCAAAACAAATGCTTTACCTCTTCAAGCTCCAGCTGATTTTCTGCTTCTTCTGTGATCCAAGTAGAAGCCCTTCCTAAACCTCCCCCACCCACGGTTTGTGTTGTTGCATTTTCGTCTTCCATTGTAAATATTTCAATGTAATCAAGTCCGATTCCTGTTGCCCTGGATCTTTTTTCCAATTGAACCACAATCTGAAATTAAATGTCACTCTACGTAATTCATCGGGAGCAAACGAAACTGTCAGATGTGTCACAGAAAGTGCAATTTGATAGAAATGCGTTGTAACCAGGCATCTTTCCTTGGCCGTTTTAAATCATCGATTCAACTGTTTGGGTTTTTATTTATTCATATTTCTTATCCATTGCTTTTTCATATATAATATTGTAACATTCATTTTTAACATTATTCTCAATATGCTCCAAATTTTAAATATATATTAATTGTAAATTTATGTTATATAATATTTCTTTTAAAATTGTAAGTTTTTAAATAGAGGGCCCCTTTAAAATCAGTCGTCAGATTGAAGGGTGACCCTCCTAAAAAGAATTGAAAGGAAATGAAAATGTAACATGAATAACACAAAATGACAAATAAGGCTTCTTATACATGTCACAATGAGTAAAAGCTCTGCTTCTCTTAGATCGTGTAGAATACAATATCATTAAGATTTCAATTTGACTCTGACTGCTAAGATTTGACTATGTTTTAACCCTGGTATTTTACGAATAAAATTGAATTGAATTGAAAAGAATTCGGATGATTTGTTTCCTAGCGCTGGTGCAACGCAGCATGCAATATCCTAACCTTTTACAAATTGAAGACAATACTACGTCGCATTAGATGATACGGGTAATAAAATACATTGCATGGGCACTAGGAAACAATTCATCCGAGTCTTGGGATGCCACATACCTTATCAACATTCCTTTCTATGGTAAAAATTTCTCCAAGGCCATTACGGGCACCATATGTCTCAACCCAGCTGCTAGTTCCAGTAACTTGAACATTTTTCGAAAAAGTCGACACTTTAAAAGCAGTTTCGTTTCGCCAATTAATCCTTGGATAAACCTTTACGCTTTGAACAAATAACAAAAATGGAAGTTGGATAGTAATATCTGCTGAACTGGAAAATGATAAATAATATGGTCCTTTGGTAAAGATATTAAAAAAGTGGTATTCTCCGGTCAACAAGCATACAGCGGGTGCTGTTGTTGTGACAACAATACCATTGGAATACGAAATAGACTTTGAAGTACAGTACGATGTTGAACGACCGGCCATGTTTACCAGCATTGGCGTTTGTGGTTTAAGCTTGCGGTCCGGCTTTCGGTTCACGACACGTAAAACACGGAACGGCTGGTATGGAAGAGTTGAATTCTTAATATAAACTGTTCCAGCTCCGCCAAGATCACTTTGACCATTTCCTCCCAGAGCTTGAATAGTTCCAATGAACGAACTCTGGTTGTGGTATTGTATAGCTAAACGTCCACCCGCACCTCCCCCTCCGACTGTGCCATGCCCGCCATCAGCTCGAATAGAACCATCCCCGTCAAAGTGAAATGTGTCGATTTGAATGCTCCCCCCAGCACCTCCGCTCTGTTTGTCTTCTCCATTTGACTCAATGGTTCCCTCAACGCGAAGTTTGTTATAAACTACAAAGGACAGAAATCCAGCTCCACGACCACCTGCTCCTTTTCCACCACTACCCCATGTAATAGGATTCAACACCGAACCATACGAATAAGAAGTAGCAAGTTCATTCGGCCCATAGCCACCTCGTCCCCCATGGCCGCCACCAGATTGGCGCACAAGATTTTGAATGTTATTGTAAGCGGGTCCACTGGCCACTGCATATCCTCGACTGCTGGCAGTTACAACACCTAGAAACGAAAGACACTATGTTATTATGAAGATAAACTATACAGAAACTAAACTACTCATAAATATTAAACTAGACAGAAACTAAACTAAAATCTAAACAAAAACGTTCAAATCTAATAAAAAATGGCACGACTGCACTTTAGAAAACATTGGCGATCGCTTGTGGAATAACCTCACACTACCTTCGTTTGTGGAATAACCTCACAAGGTCGATCCTAAAGGATAAAATGTTGAGCAAAAAATAATAAGAAACTAAGAAACTAAGAAACTAATTTTTCAGATTGAACCCCATGCATTTAAGAAACTAATTTTTCAGATTGAACCCCATTGTTTACAAATATTTTCTATTGTTGTTTTCCTATTGTTTCTCCAGGAAAATGAGGCCAGAAGTGGTTTCTTAAACCTTACTGTATTTGTATAAAAATGTATCAAGCCAGGTCCTTGATTAGTCTCACTCCATAAGATCCCTGTTTTTTCGTTCGTTGTTGTTGTTGCCGTCACTTCAGAATGTGAGCGCCCATCAGCTTGTCAGAGTCTTTGATTTGATTGGTTCTTAGCCCAACTGATAATATCTGATGCGTTAACAACAGACAACCGTCAATCCGGAGTGGTTTTATCCCTTGAACGCCATAATTAAGGAACGAAACTTACCTGCCATATCAACAGTAATATTGACACTCTCAATCTTAAGCATATTCCCACTAATAACCCCACCAGCGTTTACAACGATTCTTGATGCGTTTACAGTGACGGTCTTTTGTTTGTCAGTTGTCGTTGTATATAGCAATCCGCTTGATCTTACAGTCAGGTTTACGAAATGATAAAAACCTTCACTGTAATTCTTCGTCCTTCCACTATTCCAAACAGATAAAGAACCCTTGCGGTCTATGGTATATTCTTCAGAGTCAGATATCGTTCCGTTGACTTCCATCCAAACGTTTCGTAGATAAAGTTTTTTAGGGATTTCTAACACACCATCGGCATATACCATTGTGTTGATAGGAAAATAGATGTTCACTGTGAGAAATCCGAATAGTTGTTTCTTTCCTAAATGTAGCACGCCGCTGTTGTCTCCTGCAAAAAATGCAAAATGTGATAAAGTTCTGCTTCGTCAAAACAAAAAGATGCCAAGTTTATCGTTTTTAGTCAAAACAAGAAATTTCGTCAGATAAGTTTGAAAAGAAAAAAAAGTTTAAAATTTCATCAAAGCTGTTCATTTAACTCAAACACCTCTTTCTTAAGTCGAACTGTTTTGTATATCCCTTGAGAGCTTTCAGTGTTGATTTAGCTTTGGCTATCTCGAAAACTTGCTTTCTCAAAGAACAATGAGGCATTTTGAAAAAAAAAGATTGCGCCTTTGAACATGAAAATACGAGTAGCAATTTAAAAGAATAGACTTCACAACTCCGAGTGCATTCACTCGAATCAAAATGAACAAGGAAAGCTAAATTCTGCTTTTTCGTTCATTATGATTCTCTTGGTTGCGTCATAGGTGTGAGATATATTCTTCATAGTGACAAATGGCATTTCATATTCAGAACTGAAACCTTCGTTTAACAGAATTCTCTTTTGTTGCTATCTCCAACAAATTGGCATTCCCCTTGAGATTTTGAGAAAGCAGGGTTCGATTATACTGCGGTTTCAATCGATTCCCCGCAGACTGAACTTTACTCCAACTGTTTTGAATATCCTTTGAAATAGTCCATTGCTATTCCAGCTTCGGTTATTTCAAAAAATCACTTATTTCGAATGTTCACTCCCTTTGAGAATTCGAGATAGCAGGGTTCGATTATACTGCGGTTTCAATCGATTCCCCACAGAATGAACTTTTACTGGAACTGCTTCGTATCCCTTGAGAGCTTCCAGTATCGATTTAGCTTCAGTTATCATATGCATTAAGAAACGTGAGTTGCTATTATTCCCCTTTGTCCATGTACCCGTGATGTGTGAGTGTGTCCCTGTACCCGTGATGTGTATGTGTAACTGCAGTTATCTTAAACAAATGTTCATTCCCCTTAAGAGTTCAAGATAGTGGGGTCATCTTGAATTTAAACAAGATCTCATGAAATATTACCTGTGATAGTTTCAGCTCTGAACTCAATATCTCCTTTCTTGGCATCCCAAAGCATTGCCACATGTGCATTTCCTCTTATATCAACATGAGTAAATGAATGATTCTTAAATTCAATGAGCCACGTGACTCCACCAACTTGTGAAATATCGTCATAAACACCACTCAGCAAATCATGTAGGTTCCCTTGACTCTTCTGGACAGCGAACGGATATTTTAATTTTTTATTGTCAATAATTAAAGTATTATTAACAACAACGGAACCGTTTCTCTGCTCGAGATATATCGTTCCAGCTCCGCCAATTTCAGCTGCAGAAGAACCCCCTCCAGCATTAAAGCCCCCATTAAATTTATGTATCTCGTTGTACCGAACAGCTATACGTCCACCGCCGGCGCCACCACCTACACTGTTTCCATCTCCTCCGTTGGCCTGGAAAAAACCAAAACCTGAAATATCATCACATTGAAAATTAATGCTTCCTCCGCTACCTCCTCCCGCGTTACTCTGCGCAGCAGCATTTTGGCCGTTTGCCGATATGACTCCGTCAACGACTGCATGTCTCGTTTTCAAGTTAAGAGCTCCTCCGCCGTGTCCTCCAGGTCCTCCCATGGAAATAATATTCTTTTCAGTAACTGTTGCTTTAGTGCGATAGTCTCCAAAGTAGAGGTTGCCTATTGAAAGGAAAAATATTTGAAAATAAAATTATTATATCAAGCCTTTGGAAGTTTTTGCACGACTTTCTTGTAAGCTTGCAACTCTTTCAGCCCCAGAAAAGCCATATAACCCATTAACAAGCAACGTAAAAATCCTTATTTTAGGGGGTATGCAAAATTTTCTTGTTACCTCAGTTATGTTTTAAATATTTTGTGTTTTATGGTTATGATTTGCTTATTCACCCCCCTGCAATATGAAATTATAAATAGGATTTCTCTGTTTATTTGAAATAAATACGGGGGTAAAGGGTATAAGTTCAATCAGTTTTTTAAATCTAGTTAAAATGATAGTAACACCGACTGACGAATTCAAATTCATAAGCGTTTGCTAAGTACTGTTTCAAAACTAACATGAAACCTGAAATAAAGTTAGAAATAGTATTGAAAACAAATTTTCAAAAACTGGAATAATTTACAAATATGAATCAGTGAATCAGTGAATCAATCAATCAACCATACATTAATTTAAAACCGAAATTACACTTTCTACTTTAAAACGTAAGCAATTCTATATTCCACTCTATACAGCTGTTCTGTTCAAGACTTGCAAGTTAAAAAATCTTACAATGTCAAAAATCGTTAAGGTGAGTAAACGTAAAAGATAAAAACAGGGGTACGGTACGTAGAATGCAGTACAAACCGTAATGATTTCCGTATCCTCCAGCACTTCCATAATCAGATGGTGCAAATAATGAACCATAGGGTTGACCAGCCAACGAAACACCATTCCCTCGTCCACCCGAGCCTGCATGCCCAGCGCCACCACTTCCTGACCGGCTATCTTTGCCCGCTCCAGGTCCAGCCGAAGAATGACGCCAGATTAACGGGGCGATTGTTTTTGTCCGGTAACCTCCGTCATTCAGACTCAATTTTCCACCAGAATAAACAGCAAACAAATGAGAAACATTCACATGTAGTCGATTGATGCATTCAAAATGTCCTCCGCCATATATCTAAAAATAAATTTACATTGAAAGCAACTTCGGATTTTCTGTCCCATAATTTATTCATGTTCTCTTCAATATCATTCCCGGAGACATATCAAATAGAAACGTATTCCTGCTGCCTACCTTAAATTTATACGTTCTGATTGGCTCACAAAACAATAGGATATCGAAATAGCCTTCGACCGAGACTCCCAAAAGATTCAAAAGATAACTGCTAAACTTCTGAGACTCCCAGAAGATTCAATTGAGACTCCCAGCAGCTTCAATTGAGACTCCAATAAGATTCAATTGAGACTCCCAGAAGATTCAATCGAGACTCCCAGAAGATTCATTTCAAATAAATAATATAGGAGCTAACACGTCAGCCGAAAAAGCTGATTTTCAAGGGCCTCCCAGAAAATACTGTTTAACAATAAGTAATAAATTTGGATGATTTGTTTCCTAGCGCCCATGCAATGTGGCATGCAGGGATGGTGGTATACAACATCAAACCGTTAGATGAAAAATAGAACACTACGTCGCATTAGGTTATGCATAGGATACTACATTGCATGTTTGCATAGACGCTAGGAAATAAATCATTCGAATTATATTGTTCACGGCACGACTGATGTCCCATGAAAATTTAAAGGTTGTGTGTCCTGTGAAAACATTGAACATATATATTCATAATATAAATAATAAAATATTAGGCCCTCTAAAATTGAGGCAAATACAAATGTTGAATAGACTTTAATACAAACCGTAAAGTTGTTCAGTTTCATTGTGACATCATTTGCATTGGCTTCTGAGTTTATCTGAAAATATCCTTTACTTTGAACTTGCAAAGAATTTAAGTTGATTTCTCCTGGCTTGCTTGCATTACCAATTGACACTGTCGTCTCCAGGATGACTTTACCACTATTGAAAACAAACAAATCTTCAAGACCAGACAGCTGAAAGAAAACAAAATAAAAAACATCACTTTAACTTGCCTCGTTGAAAATGAAAATATTGATTTTCATTTAAAATGCAAAATTGGCTCTAACATAAACATAAATTAACATAAATTAACATAAATGTGTAAAAAGAAGTCGATGGCCCAAAATAATGTTCCCACGTTTGCAAAGCTGCTATGAAGGAGCTTTAGATTTAATAATTTAGTTGCTGCATGACGTTGATGTAAGAGGCTTGAAATAAAATGTTGATACCTTGCTTGCCAAAATCTAAAAAGTAATTCTTGAGCTGTACTAAAGGAAAGCCAACGTTAACGGCCTTCTCAAAATCATAAAGTAGCATTTTAAGCAGATTGCAGCAGCAGAAATCCCTTATTTATGGCTTCACTTCACTTTGGCTTCACTTCACTTTGGCTTCACTTCATTTTGGCTTCACTTCACTTCAACAGAAGCATGGCCTAATGGTTAAGGCGACAAACTCATAATCGCAAGGTCGTGGGTTCGAATCCCACCAAGGTCATACTTGCTGCGAAAGTGTGAGGAGAGCTGCTAACTCTCTGTAATTCCAGGCGAAGGCAAAAGAAATCACGAGGTTTGGTCACATCGAGAGGAAGGCCAGGGGTAGCTCTAATGGGCTCCCCTGCGCCAAGCGCAGAAACCCATACCTTGTAAGAATAGCAAGTGTATGTGCCTGAAACTGAAAGGTTATGTACAACCCGTATTCCCTGTTAGAAAGAAGTCATCTCGAGACTTTTGCGGGCTAGGCACGTCAAATACGATAACTCAATCATTCACTCACTTAACTCAGTGATGATTGGGTAGATTTTGGCAAACAAAGTAGCAAACGTTAAGTTGAAGCCTCTTGCATCCACCTCTAGCAAAAACAAAATTATCAAAACTAAAACGCCTCCACAGCACCTTTTCGAATTAGGTAACATTTTTTAAGCCATCTGGTAGTAAAAATACTCGCATACCTTGCTGTTATTAGCCAAATGAACACTGACACCATGAACGTACAATTTAAAAGGCAAGCTTAAAACTCCTTCCTCATAAACTCTCATATTAAAAGACAAATCAGCATCTGTAGAAATTACATCCAATCTTTGTCCAACACCAACATAAATATAGGTACTCGGTTGACCAATAAAATTGCCAACGGTTACCGAACCTTTCCCAGGTTTATCCATAAATGCCAACCTAGCACTTCCCTTCAAATGAAGTTCTGAAAAATGATAGTTTGTAGATAGTTCAGTAGGTTCTATCCAGGTCATTGCTCCTTTATATTCTCTGTGGTTGAACCTGCAACAATAACCATGAACAGTTAGGAAAGTACCCCTAAAACATTTCTATAAATAACATTGGCATTGATAGGATATTGATAGATGACGTCATAGTGGATTGTCAGTTTTAACCCTTTCACGCCCGGATTTATTTCCAATTAACAGGAAAATCCCATTTGAATTTAATTTTACAGTGGGGAAGCATTTAGAAACCAAATTAATTTAAGAGATAAACTTACGTTGAAATAACTTAAATTTATGTTAAGTGATGTCTGTATTTACCTCCTGGAAATATGATGTTATATGTTATTTGGCAATGGCCTATATGGCTCTTCCCGGGGTGAAAAGGTTTACATAATGCATATGAAACAAATTGACAGTTGACAACAACTTTTAAAATTCAAATCAACATAAAATTTGATACCCAACTATAAAATCTTGAAAATTCAATTATCGACTTAGTTAATAATGATATAAATATTTGAGAGGCCTGCTCTTGTTGGTCGATATTAGTTCTTGAAAATAAGAAGAAGGGGGGCTTGACGTGATTTAGCCTGCGTGCAGACTCAACTTAACTTACTCGCGCTGCGGAGGAGCCAGAAAAATTTTCCACTTCTTTCATTTTCACTCCTCCGCTGCGCGAGAAAGTTAAGTTGAGCCTGAACGCAGGCTAGTCATGATTCTGATCACGAGACTCGAAATTAAAATCTGAAATTACCTGCCAACGACAAAATTCCAAATCATGTTTAGAAATTAAATTTTTTTTTTAAAGTTATTAAATCTTTTTCACACCAAAAAAACAAGCTAGGAAAACGACTAATGCACAAACAAGACACAATTTTGTGCAAAATACTACCGATGAAATAAGTTTGATTTTTCAAGCCTTCGATACTCATCTTCCACAAGAACATGGGCGATTTTTTGCGTGTGAAACAAATGAAACAATGAAATAAAAATTTTAAAACAATGAAACGTAATAAAACAATGAAATATTGAAACAATGAAATAAAAACTTTAAAACAATGAAACGTAATAAAACAATGAAATGTAGAAACAATGAAACAATGAAATAAAAACTGAATTACCTCTGCGTGTACAAAGTGTCATCAGCGAAGAGCTCAATTTCATTCAAAGAAATCTTGCTTGATGGACTATTAACAGCGTACAAATAGACCTTGACATGAGTGACATACATATTCACCTTAATGTCTACGAATGCACCATTGCTAAAACTGTAAACTGTTTGGACGTAATCTGATGTAATATCAACCCATGTTGTGTTGTAGGCTGTAAGCTAGAGCAAAAAAAAACCATATACTCGTTTTATATCATACAATATTTTCACTTGATTTCATTTTCATTATAAATTCTTTTCACATGGTGGCCCCTCATCAATAAACTGGTTTACACGAGGGCATATTAAATCTGTTAATTACAAAAAGATATTTTTATGATATAGAAATAAACTAGCAAAACGAAATTAATTAATATAAATAAGATGACAATTTAAGAAAAGTGAAAACCGGCAACCAGCCATATATTAAGAAGATACTTTTTTTTAATTGCACGAATAATGTTTTTGCCTTCACACTCAGCTTATTCCAAAGGTGTATCAATGTAATTAAAACATTTTTGACCACATGCAGACTTGCGCATGGGTATTTTATCTGTTTTCGCAGTACGTAATTATCTTCGTCTTATACTTGAGAAATCTTCTTTCAAATATAAAGTTTTCAAAATTTTAATCGTAATTAAGCATTTTATTGGAGGCCAGCCTGGTTTTCTAATAGGTAAAACACCCATGCTATCCATCTAAAACTTACAAAACTCAAATGCTTGGTTAAAATGCATTAATGGTCTCCGGTCCGTTCTTTGAATAGTGGCAATCAGATTAATGTTTTCTACAGGTTCAGACAACAATTTGATGTTTAAAGCCTTAAAATTACCTTGAACTTAGTTCCTTGAACAGGAAATATCCTCACACTGTTGACAAGCCTTGTTCTTCCCAACGTGATCGTAATAACGCCTGATCTGCAGTTTCCAACAAAGTGATGCGAATATCTGTATGGGTAAGCATAATAATACGACTTCATATAGCTTTGATCAAACAAAGCACTGAGTGGATATAAATATGAAGAGTCGTAATATGGAGCACACGATGAAGAAACGGTAACACCATTTTTTGTGAAAGAGCTGCTCGACCCACTAACCCCATTGTACAGCTCAATTTTTTGTCCTCTCGCTTCTATTTCGGATTCCATTGCCCATCCACCTTTGTTGTCGACAATTAACTTTGAAAAATTCTTTCCAACATCCTTGAGATAAACCGTCCCTGAAGGTCCAGCCTCGGCTTGAGGTTGGACAGTGCCACCGTTAGAATCAAATGTTCCCGCGTAAAATGCATCTTTTATTGTGTTGTTGTAGTAAGCGGCGATTCGACCACCAGAACCGCCACCTCCGTTTTTGGATAATGGTACTGACCCACCTTTGACTTGGATATAACCCGTGTGGCCGCCAGTTAGGACCTCAGTGTTAATTAAAATACTTCCACCGGATCCTCCTCCGCCAAAGTTTCTAGTGACTGGGCCAGCATTCGCAACGATTGAGCCATCAACCTGTAAAATAGAATTGTAGTGGCTGGTAAATGAATTGGAAACATTATTTCTTTTAAATTCTTTCTTTTTAAGTTGCTAATACTGTAGTTAAATAGCTGTATACAGATACGAGCTAATTTACACCAACTAATACATATATATTATACATGCATAAGCGATTATAAACTGTTATTTAAAATCATTGTTTATCAAATCAATATAACATAACAATATATCATTCGTTATATCATGAGGGAAATCACAAACTCTCAAATTTTTAAACACAATGCAAATACATACAATTTTTAATAATGCTACATAAACATAAGGTCATGTATGATAACATGATAAATCAACAATAAATCACCTGTAACCGCTTGGCATTGATATGAATGATTCCTCCTCCTTTACTGCCAGTACTTGGTCCATCTCCACCGCTCCCGAAAGAACTAGGATAAAAAGTACTACCATACGGAAGACCCTTTCTGCTGATACAGGCATTCAGTCCATCACATGACCCACGTCCTCCGGTTCCACCATGGCCTCCACCACTGTGTTTTAACCTGCTTGTGCCGTTTGGAGCACCAGGCCCTCGTCCTTCTGAGAAACCACCTGCAAATACAATCAGAAAGAGCTTTAAGATCCAGATAAAGGTGACAAAAACGAAAACCGCATGCAGTTTCATTGCATTCGTGCAAAACCGTTGATATAAGCTTGCCTGACGACACTTTATGATTCCTTAATTCTGTCAAAGATATCATATGCATTTATAAGCTATGGCTGTGCTTCAACAAAATTTTTAAAAGATCTTTAAGATCCTCAGCTTTAAAAAACGCAAATATTCTACTAATACTTGGCATAAAGAAACCAACTTCTTAAAACTAACTGACTTATATGAATTCATTAAAGATTATGCATCGCGTTTAACATAACAACCGAAAACGTCCTATAGTTTTTCAAAATTATTTTAAAACAGATGAAAAGTTAGATAAATACAATAAGTATGTCTAAGACTTCGTATGTTTATTGAAACCCAGAGGGGCAGTACAATCTAACTCGGATAGGGGGGGTGAGTCCAAGAGAATCTTGAGCTGACCCAAAAATGTAATGGAACAAAAACCCAAACCAACAAATATAACAGTATGGCGCATGCTATGGTGCAATTTTGCTGCCTATAACATCTTTTTATTAACATTTCTATGCTATTTCTTAATATTTTACCCCAAAAATATAAGATTTCAAATGTTTTTTAGCCAAAATTATGTTTTTTAAGAAACATTTTCAGCTTCAAAAATCTAAATTGAAATACGCCCCATACCCAAGTCAGGTGGTACTGCCCCTCCCCTCTTGAGAATTGGAAATAGATCTGGACAAAGATGGGTTAAATTAATTTTTCCATAATATACAAGTAATATGTAGCTTTTAAAAGGGCCTTTACTAATTACAATAAAACAAACCTGCATTAGCATTAATCAGCCCTCCATCATCAACAGTTATGTTTACAGCATGAATTTTCATGTGAAACGTGTTAATACTTCCACCACCATCAACTTGCAAAATATTTGCTTGTATCAAGAACGGTCTCTCGTGCGCTTGTGTCCCATGAGTGATGATTTTCGAATCCGCCTTTACTCGAACAGTTCCGTTAAACACGCAAGTGGATTGGGGATAACCAAACGTCGACCCTGTTTGATACAGATGAAACATTCCACCAATCATCAATGTGAATTCAACCACGTGTTCTAGCTCACCTTCAAGATGAATGGAAACTCCGTGCAATGACGTATGGGTAGCTAGGCCAAGGTATCCACTAGGATAAACATAGGAACTGAACGGTGTATCAATTTCATGTCTTTCAAGATTCATCGTTTGATATTTTCCAACATGTATCATGCCAGTTCGGTCTCCAATCATGTGTTTAAAAAATATCGTGACATTTTTCATAATTTTCGGCATCACGGCCAAGTGGACACTACCGTAGATCTGCAATTCCTCGAAATGGTAGCTGTGAGTTCCAGACGCTAAAGAGTGACTCCCGGACACTGGTAAAATCCACGCCCGGCAGCCATCCCGGGATAAGTCATCGTAATTCAGTATTCTGACAGAATATGGCTTCCGCTTGTTATTGTCAATATGCAATGTTCTGTGTTTATATCCAAGATGATACAAAAATGTAGTCCCTGCACCGCCTGGCTCCAAATTTCCAATTCCGCCCCAATTTTGAAACTTTCCAGTAAATGTATCATTAACTCTAAAATACAAAGAAATCCTTCCTCCAGATCCTCCTCCGCTGGAAGATCCTCCGTCTCCTCCCGCAGCTACTAATTTTCCAGTCCCCTTAATCCTATTTGCATACAGCCATTGACTCCCTCCACTACCACCTCCTCCGTACTGGCTTGTAGCACTATTTCCTCCGGCTTCAATAGAACCATCAACAAAAAATGTATCTGTCACATTCATCCATATTATTCCACCTCCACTTCCAGACCTTGCGACTCCTCCTCCACAACTTCCATAAACATCTGGCTCATAAAGATCTCCATACGCTTGGCCAGTTAAACTTGTGCCTTTTCCACGCCCAGAGCTTCCACCATAACCACCCCCCGAGGAACCATATGCTGAGTCTACTCCTTTCCCGACATTCACCTTGCCAAGCAACCCAACAGCCACTGTATGAGTATAGTTATAGCCTAGACCTTTACACGTCAGCAAACCCCCGTCATCAACTGTTAGATTTTCAGTGGTAAATTTAAGTCTTGTGAATTGCGCTACTCCGCCGCCCTCGACAAATAATGCTCGAGTCTGTAGGTTTATTCCTGCATTTTCAACTGGTTTTGTTAATCCTAAAATACAATAAGATATAATATTTTTACAGAGATTAAGAAAATAACGTGATTGCCACAACAAACAGAGGCAAATTTTATAACAATAGTGAAATCGACACACCAATTTCAAAGCGATTGTTAATTGAAGACAAAGTGAATTCCCTCAACCTGAAAATCAAAACATAGGGTTGCTTATTTTGATTTTCCAGTTGAGAGAAATAATTTTGTCTCTGATGGATACTTGCTTTGAAATTGGCATGTCCATTTCACTATTGTTACAAAATTTACAAAACAAACGTTAAGTGATTGATAAAAAAATCAAAGGAAAATTCTGTATTTTATTTTATTCTGCACACAGAAGACCGGTAAATAGCAAAACTGTGTCCAATGTGCCATTTCACACAAAATTGGTGCATTTCTGCCATATCTGATGATTGCCATTTAAATACGAATCAAAAATATTTCAATACCTCTAATAGCACCAGAATCCTGCACACGCACAGCATCAAATGCATACCAGCTGCTAGATTGATTGACAGTCCTGCCTCCATGGTTCATCCATAGCTCTCCTCCATGGTGGATTGTCAAATTCTGAATATGCGCCAACGTTCCAGAGTTGTATATCGTGACACCATGAACCTCGGTATACGGCGCAAGACCAAGATAGCCTCGTTCGTAATTGTGTACACTGAAAGGCAAATCGATTTCATCTCTCTTGAGGTCCATGACCTGATTCGGTCCGACGTGGATAGTCCCTGTACGGTCTCCAATCATGTGTCGGAAAAACAAGCTTGCAGGTCTTTCTGGAGGGTTTGTCAACAAAGCAAAATGCGCTCCGGCGTATATTTGCAGTTCCTCAAAATGAAAGTCGTCTTTTCCATTTGCAAATTTATGTCTTCCTGATGTATATACAGCCCATGCTTTACAACCGTCATCATGAGTTGAATTGTAACTCTTTATTGCCGAAACAAGTGGTTTTTGGTACTCATTGTGCAAAAATAATGTCCTGTGATTTTCTATGACATGATAAAGAAAAGCAGTGCCTGGGCCGCCGGCTTCGGCTTTGCATAGATCTTCTCGGCCCCTCTGACAACCAAACGCTGCACCACCTTGAGCACGATATGTGAAGCTGTAACCTGTTTTGTTTACGTTGAAGTACACAGCGATTCGGCCTCCAGCCCCGCCACCCCCTGGGTAAGACGAGTCGAATGAACCACTCCCTCCTTTAGCTTGAATCAGTCCACGACCTGCCAGCGTGTTGCAATATATCCAAACACTACCTCCACTTCCCCCGCCGGCTCCTCTTCCAGGTCCCGTTTCACCATTCGCAGAAACCAAACCGTCAATTTCTAACACATTAGTGACATTGAACCAAAGCATACCACCACCGTTCCCGCCTCGGCCTGACGATGACCCCTTACCACCAACACTTCCAAACAAATTAGGCTCGTAGAGATCACCATATGCAGCACCTGTAAACGATGCTCCACTCCGTATGTTACCTCGCCCGCCCCTACCGCCGTGTCCAGCGCCTGAGCCACCGTACGTAGAGTATTTCCCATGTCCGTGATTTATGATACCATGCAGGCCATTACCAAACAATCCGTGAGACGTATTATATCCTAAATAATCAGCGATCAACGATCCTCCAGCATCTATTGTTATATTTTCTGTAACAAACGTAAACTTAGTAGCTCTTACAAGACCCCCGCCTTCGATTGATACGCTCTTCGTTGTAAATGATATCCCTGGGTCTTTCACGGGGGATGTTAAAGCATGGATTATTGCTGTATCTTGTACCCTCACGAAGTCGAACTGATAATTGTGAGATGTGTGTTTGAATGTCCTACCTCCGTGCAAGAGCCACAATTGACCGCTATGATGCATTGTCAAATTCTTCACATATGCGAGCACTCCACTTATGATAATCTCCACTCCGTGAATCACCGTTACGGGGGCTAAACCAACAAATCCACCTTTATATATATGCAAGTTAAAAGGAAGATCTATTTCAGGCCGGTTCAAGTCCAGTGTCTGGTTTGCAGCCACGTGCACCCGTCCGGTACGATCCCCAATCATGTATTTGAAAAACATTGATACGTTCTTTCCTCCTGTTGTAGGCCATATCGCCAAGTGAGCAAATTTGTATACTTGTAGTTCCTCAAAATGAAAACTGTGAGCACTGTCGGCGAAGCGGTGTATTCCGGACTCGGGCATGATCCATGCTTTGCATCCGTCTTTCAACATATTAGCATAGTCAATATGCTTCATGAGCGGTTTCTGGTTTGCGTTACTTACTATCAATGTACGATGATTGTGCTTCCGGTGAAAAACAAAAGCTGTTCCAGGCCCCCCAGACTCTGCTTTTGCGCCACCTTTGCCACCAAAAGATGTGTATGAGAATGTTGAAAAGGTAATGTTTCTCCAAAAGTACATGGCAATTCGACCGGCGGCACCACCTCCTGAATTTCCGGCAGCATCGCCACCGTTCGTTGATATTTCGCCGTAACCTCTAAGAGTATGACAATAAATCCATATACTTCCGCCACTTCCACCACCTCCGTTGGTACTAGCGACGCCACCGCGAGCTGATATCAAGCCATCAATGTCAAGCAATTTTGTTACGTTCATGAATATTTTTCCACCACCAGAACCTACAAAGAAAAAACACAAAATAATTTTCACAATAACCTCGTGTGAATGGAAAGCTTACACATAAAAGTATGTTCATAATTTGCTTTCCTTTTTCCTTTCTCTCAGTTTATTTTCAAGATATTATTAAACAACATGGAATGCAGCCCGAGAATTTGCACAAACAATTCAATATATTGCGCAAATTTCGAAGGAAAACAGATCGTCTAATCTCCGATTTGAAGATTTGAAGCCAAAATTGAACAAGCAGTCAGATTCCATCGCCGCCAAATTGTTCACTTAGTCTTTTTGGCGCCTA
>JAYJMH010009074.1:0-24305 GCA_036873815.1 Phacellophora camtschatica
GCTGACACTACGGTGCGAACAGGACAGAGCACAACACGAAACGGATACTGAATCTAAACTAATTTCTTAACAACAGATGCCGACAAAAGCATTTTCGTTACAGATAGTAGAAGGTTATTCCACAAGCCAGCATCAATGTTTTGTAAAGTGCAGTCGCACCATTTTTCATTGGATTCTAAAACCTCCTCGTAGTTTAGTTTCTGTTTAGTTTCATATTTACAAGAATGCTCGTTTGTTAAAAAGTAGTTTTGAAATATCTCTGGCAGGCAATATTTATTAAAATGCACGTTGTGCATTAGTTTTAAAATTTTTAAAGCGAAAAAGATCATTGATTTTCAGTAGGTTTAGCTCTTTGTGTATATATATCACAAGCTTAAATATAATTTCCTTATCATACCCCAGGTAACGCAGAGGCACACTGACTGCAAAGTACACTGAGTATCAAGCCTCTCTGCTTTTCTGAAATTTGTTTGCTTTTTCAATTATAGCGAGAATAACAAAAAAATATATAAATATTTTCTTTCATTTAAACAGCAGGAGTGGATTGTTATCAATGGGAGGAAGGTCAACAGTTGGTCAACCTTTACCGTCAAGTTTGGCATCTCATTCACAAAATCAAACGTTATTGAATAACTCTATGTCAAAATCTGTGAGACCGGGTGGATTACCTTCAGCTATTAGTAGGTGAGTTACTCGATGAATCAGACATTTAGAGACTGTAGTACCAGAAGGAACGCCAACATTGGGTAACTCGCTAAAGGAGCTCTTGTCCATCCAGTCAATTGTCGCTCTACGTTTTGTTTTGCATAAACAGTTTCCTGTAAAACTATTCCATTTTCCCAATTACATTAACTTGGTTAAATTCCTCACTTATTTGTAAAATTGCTATCACTGTGGCATCCCCTGTCAAATGCAATTGATAATTTTATCTATTACCATTATCTATTTTCATCCATTATAAATTACCATCATTTATTGCTAGTTAAATTACTCCATATCAACAAGACAATTAATGGCCATAGTCTCGGAAGGAAACTAATTTCCTGTACAGTAAAACTCCGCAAACAAGAATATGAAAATTGAAAACCAGCCAGACTGATATCCAGTCACCAATAAATGTAAAATGCACTTTTCCAGACCATGCCACCAGACCAGAATCACATGCTATTTGAGTAATACTGGTAACTGCTATTTAAATAAAAACACTAATTATGCCACCAATGTTTCCTCAACTGCTAGTTTTATAGATTTAAAATAAGAACATGCTGAATGCTCAAAATGTAGGTTTTTCTTTGCTGGGTTTTGCTATAGCTCGCTGAGTGAGCTCTGGGAAAGGGCTTTGTATTAATTTCAAATGCTTCATCGTCAGTTGAGATTTGTGAATTGGTTTGCTTTGTAATGTGATACCCCCTGCAAATTTAACTAAGATAGTATTTGTTTGCTAATTGGAAAAAAAACCGGGCGTGACGGGGTTAAAAAATGATGGCTTCCTATTTTTTCCAGTGGTTCTCGGAGTTCTCCAAATCTGCTGCCTTTGGGCTTATCACAGCAAACTGGTCAACCTCAGCAGCAACAAACACAGCTTCAAACATCTCAGTTACCAAACGCAAGTCAACAACAACAACCGCCCCATCGGGTTGGAAGCTTTGGAAGGTGAATATCAATTTTTAATTGATATCTTTTTACTTAGGCTTATATGTACTTGTGGGTTTTCTTTGATGCGCTCAAGCGTTCTGCATTGATTGTAGTTCGCTATTTTGAGAACATTAAACATTTTAAGATCATAAACTATACTTGCATTTTGAAGCTATACTTGCATTTTGTTTGCTTTTTAAAATATTTAGCAAACATACTTTGCTCTATCACTGCTAGCACGATGATTGCTCCGCCGGTGAGGCATTCTTCCCCTTTACAGCTTGTTCAAACTGCTGTTGGATTGCGCTTACTCGCGATTTTTTTTTTAAATTTTAGTTTAAGCAGCTTATCATCGAGCGGAGGCTTTTCAGGATTTGGTGGTAGAAGTATGTCGTCATCAGGAAGCCAGGTAAATTGAAGAATATGCTTACATTTAGTGGGTCAAAAGGAAACAAATATGTTATCAGTAGCAGTACAGTTGAAACCTACATAAAATAACGTATATTTTTAGTGCTAGCCTCGCGAAGGTTTTTATTTGACACAATTGGAAAGCATAGCCGGAAGATAGAGGAAGGATGAGTTAAGAAAACTACGAAATAAATACATTTGTATATACTACTCGAGCTGCAAACACAGTGTTTCGACCTCTTATTATGTCTCATCACACTGCAGCTCCGAGGTGTGTGGATATTCATGTGGGACAGAGTACTGACACTAATACAAAAGCAGTGAGCATAGCATAGTTACGAAATGCCACCACAGTCACATCCAAAGACTGCTCAACTTCAACAAAATGAAGGAGCGTAATATTCAAGCTGCAGACACATTCGTTTCGACCTTATTAGGTCTCATCACTGCAGCTCAGAGGTGTGTGGAGATTCATGCGGGGCAAAGTACTTCGTGCTGGGATAGATTCCCCCATCATAACATTAATTCTTTTGAAGTTAATTTTGTCGAAAAATAATGGAAAATTTCAGCTTCTTGTAGTTATAGGTTTTCCTATGCGTGTTTCTACTGTATTGCATAGTGTCCTCGATAGCTTTGAAAGTTTTTTTTTTTTTTGCATCCTTGCAAATTCTTACTTAATCGTTGGTATTTATAACCGGCAGGGCTGACAGTTAACGGCGGTGCTAATGGCGGGCGTAACACTTTTGATCTGTAAGCGTTGGTGTATCGTCTCACTTTTGTAACGGGTCAACAAAATGTATACTGTTGCTGCGGGAGCAAGACATAATAAGGTTTTGTATTTCATCAGAATTTCTTTCTGACCCACTGTGACTCGATGCAGAAACCCCGTTGATGTTGGTGTTGATGGAAATGGAATTAGAAATCATCGTATCCTACCGGGTGTCCAAAGAATAGAAGGCAATTTAATATAATCCATTGATAATCGTAATGGCTTACTGTATTTAATATTACACAAACAGTAAAGTTTAATTAGTTCATTTACAATTTGTTGTCTTACTCGGCATTTTAGTGTCGAGTTAATGTCAGTGTCTGGAGTCCGGAGATATTCTGCTTGAAATCCTAAATCTTAAACTCCATGTAAACTGCCTAAGTATATCACTCATCGAAAGTGCAATAAGAAAACCTCAGCAATATTTTCAGATTTGAAAAAAGAATAAAGTTAGTTTCAAAAATCACTAATTTCCACAGGGGTCAATACTGTTTCCAGATTTAAAATCCCCCCCCATGTCATATTGGATTTCTGCCAAATGCCAAATATATAGACTTTTCCCCATGACATTTCTTAGATAATTGTGAAGAATATGGACCCCTGCCGGAATTTGGTCGTTGAATTCAAATGCACGCAAGTCAGGTGCTTTCCAATGCGCGGCTTAGGTGACTTTAGTTAAAACCTCTGCTTTCGTCGTGATTTGAAAATTTGGTGTTTGAAAATGAATATTTCAGCACCAAGGTATTAATTTTAAAAAGTATAACTTAGCTATTGAATATTGCTACTGATCTTATATTAAGGCAGTAACTTTTGTCATCGAACTCTGTCAAACGGGTTACCATTTTTCTGGGATACCCGGCACAAACCATTGAAATGACTCGTATTGATAGAGAAATTCTTGATTTTTGACGAACTCTGATTTTACAGGGTGGGCTGCTCGGTCAACTACAAAATGTGACGGCTGGACAATTGGCAACGTCATTACAATCAGCAATTGGCTCAGGATTATTTGGTAAGCTCTTCTTTGACATTTGTAAAATTCTAGGATATATACATTTACAATTTTTGAGAGTTTTGGCATAAAGTGTGAGGTGAGCTGATACTTTTCGGTTGTTTGCTAAATTCTTAGACTGACTCCTTTGTATATCCTTATTGCCGGCCAAGTGCCCCATGGATAAGATATTGCGAACTTGCCATGTGAACTGGATAAGATGAATATATGTAAATCTTGAAATTTAAATTTGTTAAATTTTCATTTATTTTGAAAACGTTTTGAGATTGTAGAAAATGTAACTTTTGATTTTTTCTAATGGGCTTTGGCATGTTTTGTTTTGCATTGAAACTGTTCTCGTCGTATACGTGTATTATTTAATTTTTTTGTATTTTTCCTAACCGAGATTTTCCTCTTTTTTCAACAGGCTCATCAGACAGTCTGAATCAACCATTAGGAACTGGAATTAGCAATTTTGACTTGGATTTTCCTGCATTAGCAAACAGAGGTACACCATCATGTCCATCGCCCTCTTCGTCGCAAAGCTCTTCTTTGCCTGCAATGACGGGCTATGGTATGTAGATCTGTAGTTAGATGTTATAGTCGAACTAATTTAACCCTTTCCGCCCCAGAAGAGCCATGTAGCCCACTAATAAACAACGTAAAATGTCATATTTTTAGGGATAAGTCATTTGAAAACACAACCAATAAGCTTTGGAAACACAACCAATTTAACCCTTTTTTGCCCCGGAGGACGACATGGCCCTTTGATAAACAACCCAAAATGTTAAAGGGACAAATGCAGCAAGAATAGACATAATGTTCATGTCATTTTAGTAGCTTAATGTTAGTTTATTTCTTGAATTAAGCTTCGAAGAACACAGTTAATTTGTCCCTTTTAGCCTTCAAAATTTTTTGATTTATATATACCGGGTGTCCAAAAAAGGTAATAGCTTTGATCAAGGCTAGCGGTGCGAATTTCCCTCAAATTTCTACGAAACAATTTTAAAAATAGTTTATGGTAGTCAACTTAAATATTGATACCTAGTTTGTTAATATTTGTGCATCGAGAGCAAGTTCAAATTTGCCGCCAATTCCAAACCAGAGGTGTAGATTTCGGTGGTGTAAACCGCGTCTTTAGATCTCCTAAATCATAGCGTTTTATGAAATGAATTTGATGGTGCTTGGAAACACATCAGAACTAAGTTCAAAAACTGGAAGTTAAATGCTTATTTATGGATGCAGTCACTGTAAATCTTTTTATCTTTTTTCAGGATTTTTACAAAAAATCTGCCAAAATTAAACAGCATAACTGATTTTCAAGAATCTTTTTAGAATCATTGTTCAGAAGTGTTTTAAAAAACAAAGTATGTTGTCTGGAACGCTGCCATGATTCAGAAAATCCTGCAACACTATCCTTTTAAGAGCATAGGCCAAAACCAAAACCTTTGATTTTGAGTGAGAGTCACATTTTAACTTTAAATGTTAATATCTAAATTCTCAACCGACCAATATGAACAAACCAGATTTTTATTTCTAAGTTAACTATAGAGGATTTGAGCGATCTCCTCTTTTGACTGATTTGAGCGATATCCTCAAAGCTAGCCTTAGCCAAGCCTTTTTGGGACCATTTTATGGGACACCCGTTATATTCAAATTCCACTACAATGAATTAAATAATGAGTTTACAATATCAACCTGCAAAAAAAGGAAGAAAATTGATTAAACACTAATAATCAATAATTGCAGCAGAATTATTAAGGAGGAGCTCTCCAAGTAGGTAAACTAACGAGAAGAGAGGCCCCCTTTTGAGGAGAGGCCATATGGCCAATCAACAATATTATACTGTCATGACAGGGAGGTATTAATGCAGGCAGAACAGACATAGTATGTTTGAAATGACAGTGTTAAAGTTTACCTCTTGAATCGAAGTGGTTTACTTGTGTTACCTCCTGGAAAATGGAAAATTTAATAGGATTTGCCTTATAATTGTAAATAATGTCGGGCGTGAAAGGGTTAAATTCTAATTGTTCTTAGTTAGTGTAGAATGTAGACTTCTTATCGATAAACATGCTTGGTATTTTCCATTGGGAAAGAGAAGCGTTCCGAGCCTTTCTTTCATTTATTTATTTGTGCGAATGATGATTTTATTTTAGTTCTTTTTGCTTTTGAGTTATATTCAGAAAATGTTTCAGATTTATGGCCGAAGCAGTTTGTGTTTTGGCAGTGCAGAGTAGGCGTCTATGTATGTAGACTGTGTAGTGTATGTTTTAAGATTTTTTGAAAAGTTAAGCTTGCTCTAACTCTATTGTGTGCCTAGTCGGTCACAAACGTTAAACGTAAAAGAACAGAAAACGTTTTGAAATGAATGAAAAAACATATTGAATTGATGCTGCGGAGACTTTGCATCCGCAGCTTCATTTCCTCTTAATTCATAGACTGCAAGTACATAAATGTAATATAAAAATTTAATGCAATATGAGATTTTGCAGGCTATACGCCCAGTAGAACTAGCCTGAGCCATATAAACGAAAACCGTAACAACTTGAATAAGGGATACAATTTTAATACAGGAGAAGATTATAGATGGAAATTATGTATATTCAACACATGTTTTCAGTGTTTTTACTTTCAATGTTTTTGACGAGCAAAGCACTAATATATATAGAGTTGGAGCATCTTTATCGAGAAATCAGTTTGGTAAGACTGAAAATTACAAAAAGTTTCTTAAAAGAGCAGAAAGATTAATTAATAGAAATTATTTATCTCATCTCATGCACTAGCAATATAAAATAGACAGAAACTTAAAAATCTTTTTTATCGTTTTTGATCAATTTAGTTTTGTTTGAAATGTTAGTGTTAATGTAAGAGTGATCAGTTTTTTGGTTTTGTAAAATTTGCATACTATGCTAATGGTTGCTATACATTTAGATTTACTGTACTTATCAGTGTCAAATTTTTTGATGGCTTGTAAATATTAAACATTTTTTACTTGCCGATATTTAATTGGAAAAAAAATTTAAGTTTTGATTTGGTTTTACAAATATTGCTTTAAAAATTATTCCTTGCTATTGAAAATATTTTTCAAATATTTTACAAAAATTTCAAATATCTAGAAATATAAATCAAAATTCTTTGCACGATATTTTCTTGCTGATAACTCAGAGTTTCAATTGGCATTTTTGGAAATATTTTCGGATTTTGGTTTCAGCTGTGCTGATCTTTGAGCCACTGCAGACCATTAAAACGTGTAAAAAAAAGTAACCCGCCTGGCATGGATGTAAAGATTTGTATAGGCAATTAAACGTTTTTTAAACTCTTGATAGGGTAATTTTATTGCTTTCAGGAGGAGCTCTACAGAATCATGATTTAGAATCTTGTAAGTTGTCATTTTATACTTTTATTTGTTTTGATTGACTTGATAACTCGAGGGGTACTTGTTCTTCGAACGTATAGGGGTGCGCCCTGAGTTTTGCAAAACCCACCTGCCTTTAATCTGCTGTCAATGAAACTGTACCTAGCTTCAATTAATATTATTATTATGGCCCACTTTTAAGGAAATTTGGACGTAAGTTTAAGGGTTTTGGAGGGAAATGGACCCAATTGTAAAGAATATTTGAAGCGAAACCCATCTACGTTGGGGGCACATACTTGTCACTGTACATTAGGGAATACCCACCCGGGTTTGGTAAAGAGTACATGCCTGAAACTAAAAACGATCTCACTATTTACACCTTGAAATAACGTATTGGTAGGAAGGTAATGATGGCGAGATAATTTTTTCATTTTAGAAATTTTACTGAGTTGATTTTTTTATTGAAATTAGTTTGCTTGTTCTGCAAAATAGCTTTTTTGAAAGATGTGAACTCTCTTCTTAAGGATGGCAGTTGCCTTTGTTGTGTAGGAGACTTTGTTGTCTATGTTTCACAAAATATTTTCTTGTTAGACTAAAGCTATTTTCAAAATGCTTTTTTAGCTTCAGGCTTGCAACTAGGATTTTTAGAGAGCAGGAATCTCATTATAAATGAAAGGCACCGTTTCCTCCGTAGTCGGTTAGGATGTCTAGCAAGCCCGTTAGTTGCTGCGTAATATCCAAAATCGTAACGAAATTTCTTCCAATACAGTCCACATCCATTAATGCAAACGCTGATGGTCATCAAAATTTTATTCGAATCAGCGAGTATTTGAATTATCGAACGGCTATTGTATGGTATGACGTTCAAGGGGATTCAAGAAATTGTTCGAATATGCGGATGTTGACTGTATTTTAGAGGGAAAGCCTTTGTTTTCGGAAAAAGGGCAGAGATTAACCCCAGGGCCCCCTTCTAGCTGCGCTTGCAAATCTACGTCTTTAGATTTACAGTAGAGTTGTTTGTTTCCTTAAAAAATACATTTTTACTTGATATTGAGCTACGGTTAACAAACTTTTCGTCACATTTTTTCAGTCGTAATGGTAACAAACAAGAGTCAAGATTCGGGCAGTGAATTTCAAATTCAAAATGAAGATTTTCCGGCGTTACCTGGTACTTCTCAAGCGGAATCATCTTTACAGCAAGAAAGTAAATCTTTGGGTGAGCGTTCTTTATTTTAATTATATTAAAATCAAACTAAAAAAATCAGTCCGTTTTGGAGTGTGTATGTTCTGATTTTCCTATGTTCTTGTTTGTGGGGTTTTACTGCAAATGGTATAGTACATCATTACACACCACAAGGCGACCCAAAAACTTGTTCCGTGTTTTTTAAAAATGTCATAGAAGTTCTTAAATGAACCTGACATATTTTATTAACTTGTTAAATCGGCAGGTTGTAACATTTGATTGATTTTGGTGCAATTCCTTCCAAGATCCGTTAAAAGCTCGCTGGATTATGAGAGGCGGTCGTCGATTTGTCTCGATAGTCCGAACCCAGAACAAGCTCACGGGTGATGTCAAACAGAACGCTTTAATGCCATGTTTCTTGTTTGATCTCTATGATCAGTTGAGATTTAATTTTACGTCTTGCGGAAGTTTAATTAATATCTTAGTCGGATTATTTGGTGTTCGGCATGGGCTTGTATTCGAGTCTGAGCTTCTTTTTGTTGCAAACTCCACAATGATCGTACTTTCCAGTCTTCGAACGCAAGCAATTTTGTAATCACTGTAATTACATCACAGGGTGTCCCAAAAATGTGATCCTCCCTTGTTTGAAAATTTCAAAGAAGTTTTGAAATGAACTTGACATAGTTTAATAACTTGTTGAATTGGCAGATTCTAACTTAGAGTTTGATGTAATTTCCTCCAAGATCCGTTTAAAAACTCGCCGAGTTATGAATCTTGACAGTTGAAATTTGTGCGATGACTAAACCCAGTCGATCGCTAATTTTCCTTGATATTTTTACAGACCAGAGCAAGCTCATGGGTGATGTCAAACAGAACGCTTTAATGTCATGTTTCTTGTTTGATCTCACTGATCAGTTGAGATTCAATTTCACGTTGGATTTAATTAAAATTTTTATCAGCACGTGACTGTTAAAATTCTGACTATTTAATGCTCGGTGGAAGCTTTTATTCAAGTGTGAGCTTGTTTTTGAGGATTTGCAGCACCTGATTTCTCACACCCTACATTGAACATACTTTCCAGTCTTCAGACTCGTGCGATTTTATTAAATTTTTATTTCATGTCAAATCGGTTTTTCTCTGTTTACTTGGAGATGCGAAAACAAGCGACGTTTTGAAGTCTTATCTTTTTCTTCCACATTGCGAATTTGCATTTAAAAATAAAAATGTGGTATCAGTGGTAAAAAATTTAATGTTGTTTGTGTATTCATGATTTTAAATATCTGTTGGGCACAAGGAATATCTGTTGAGCACAAGGGTTTTTAGGCCTTCCGATGTTGGAAGTACAAGGGAAAAGACAGTATTTGTTGTCTTTTCGTTTTTTGTGAGTCAGTGATAAGTTAAGAAAAAGTAATTGTGTGTATTTGTAAGTATCAATTTCTAATGGTATCGATTTTTAGATACCCCCTAAATATATATATAACGTTTTACGTTGTTTATCAACAGGAAATATAGTTTTTGCAGGAGGTAAAAAGGCTCATGTTGTTACAATATTTCTTTTCTTACAGTTTATCACGATTTATTGCTGAGTTCTGGATCTTCTTATGAAAGCGTTGTTAAAGACGGAAGGTATGGTAACTTTTATCATTTTAGTTCTTACGCAAATTCCATCTTTTTCCCATGCAGTAAACTTTAGAATAATTGTTAAAAGCACTGGTTCAATTTTTGAAATTTTTTGCTTGTTACAAAAATATTAGCTTTTTAAACCAATAAAAATATATATATATAAAAAATGTATGTAATTTGATTATTCGAATATTAAAATTTTGTTTTTATCGTAAATTTTAGGCCGTTCACCGATAAAAAGTCGAGAACTGGATCTGTCGGAATACAAACAAGTTCATCGGGTACGAAATTTTTTAATTACATGCAAATATTCTTGTGAAGATGGTATCCTTGTTCTGTGGTTTTTTTGAATTTAGGTTTAGCCTATTTTGTTTTTTTCTTTCTAGAGGAATCATCTTTGTGGATCGGATGTTTCTTTCTACCTTTTCACATTCAGATTTATTTTATAAGGTTTCAATGTAGAGCGTAAGCAAAATAATAAGAAGTTTATAACTTGTGTTTTGTCAGGAAACTCATGAGAAAAAATAGTTGATTAATAGAATCTTCTGCAGCATGAAAAATGTTGACACTTTAATGGGAGAATGTGCAATTTTGGTCCTCGTCATAAAAATGGAAACCTCATGAGAAAAAATAGCCGGTCAATAGAGTTTGGCTCGTCATAAAAACATTCACACTTTGAAAAGAAAAGTGTACAATTTCGGCCCTATGGGAAACTCACGAGAAAATACTCAATGAATAGGGTTTGACGTTTGGACAGTTTTAATAGAAAAATATGCAAATTTGGGCTTTGGGGAACCTGCCATCTCGTAAAAACTTGAACTTTGGGGGATCTGCCATCTCGTAAAAACATTGACACTTTGAATAGAAAAATTTATAATTCGTGTCCAATAGGAAATTCATGAGAAAAAAATCCGATAAATAGAGTTTGCCGTGTCATTACAAAATTGCACACTTTGAGTAGAAAAAATATGATTTGCTTTCTAATGTAAATGTGAGAATGTGAAAAGGGCGTTGTCGTCTTACTTAAGAAACCGAAGAATCTTTCAAGAAACCTTTGGAACTGAAAGAGACATTGTCGCGAAATTTTTACTTTTACAGCTAAAATGTAGGGTATTTGAGATTTTGAAAAACGTGTTCCGTGTTCTGCTACTGCTTGCAAGTATTGCGCTTGCCTTAAATTCGAAGAATCGGATTGCGAAAGCGAAGTATAGTTATCGTACATTTTTAAAACCCCCTCGTTTCAGCCCTAAGAAATACAAATTTTTTTGCTTAAGTCGTCATATCATTTTTGTTAAATAAATTGAAAAAATTAAACACCAGACTTGAGCACAGTAATTTTTTCTCAAAGATCTCTCTAAAAGCGTTTTCAAATTTTTAAGGGAAAAAATGGTTGGAAATTACTTGTTTGTTTGCTCGAAGATTTTCATAAGTTGGAAGCTTGTTTATCTCATGCAAACAAAGCTGCTTTGTAGATATCTTTTGAATTTCTTTTGCTTTTGTGAAATGAATTTTTCACATACTGTGTGGTATATAATAGACTGGTTTCTGTTTGTAAAACACAGCTTGAAGACTTGTTTCGAATAATTTGGAAGTTTTTCTGTAAACAAGAGTCTTACTGCCAGCGCGTCGCGATAATGCCTCTTTGATGCTTCATTGAGTTTTTTTGTCACGAACAATTCTTTTCTGCAAGTAATCACAGCAGTTTGGATTTGAATTAAATTGAATTGAAAGTTGGTAAATTAATTTCTTCCTTTAGTTAATTTCTTCCTTTGACTTTGCTTCAAAAAAATGGGTTTACTTTATAATCATAATCATAATAATAAACTTATTTACAGGTGCTTTATTTCTAGTTAACAACAACTAATTAACACCTATCTAATCAACTAATCAACTAATTAACACCTATCTAATCAACTAATCAACTATCTGCAATATACAATATACAATATAACAAAATATATAGAAAGGGTTTATTTTGTGTGCGATCTACTGACTCAATCCGACACGAAAAATCGTTTTGTTCACACGATGCCGGATTGCTTTAGATACCGGATTTCTGTCGATGTGGTCTCACGCTGCGTGGCATAATGTATTGTTTTCTAAACCTCTTCTGTGTAAACAACATATTGTTTTTGTGGAAATTTGGTTATTAAACTGAACGTGGGGTGCCGGAGCGAAAGCGTATCGGACTCATGCTTTTACTCGCAGTCGCGAGCTTAAGGCCGCAACTAAGAGCAGCAACTAAGGAAAGTTACTTTTGTTTTGATTTTCATTCGGCGTGCAAGGATCATTGTTATCAATTAAATTGAATTTTGTCTTTACCTTTTAGGTGTAATAACGAACATTCCTGTTGGCATGGTTACTGATCAGTTTGGTATGATCGGGTTACTAACTTTTATACGAGCAGCAGAAACGGAACCAAATCTTGTTACGTTAGCTCTGGGAAGGTAATGCTTTTCTTCATTCGAACGTTTCACTTCACATATTAAGGAATCTTGTATATAAGAAAACACAACTTTTATAGATTTAACTCGGTATAATAACTTGTTTCATTTTGACTCTCTGTTCCAAAACCAAAAATATCTAACAAAAACAAAGTAATCTTTTTTCTGACTCCGGAACGAATCGCCAATTTAGGCCACCCGCCATAACTTTTACTGAATATGAGAGTGTGTCCGTCAAAACCTCTGCAGACAAGAGTGTGTCTTTTTAGAGACGTCAAGAGCCATTTCTCAAAGAAAGGGGTATATGGTGCAGCTCTTTATTTCTGGCAGCTCGTCCAACACTTTTCCGTATTTTTCGTAATAGTGACCGCGGGATATTGAGTACATTGTTATGGTGACTCAATTTCATTTTATTCACAATTTTTACTGGCTCTCAAACCGCTTCAGGGTAATTACCCTTTTTGACTGTTTTGCTTATGACATGTAAAAAGTTAAAGAAGAATCTTGCTCTAGGCCAACGATCAGATCTTTCATTGTTTACTTTGTGGTCAGATCACATCACGTTGTGGTTTTCTTGCTCGTGATTGGATTAATTTCATTAAGATCGAGGCTCAAATCTGCTATTTTTCAGACCCTTATTAGTTTCTTGCAATGGCGGTAAAACGTTATTCTGCAATTTAGTCTTATTCTTTCTTGACAACGAGACCGGTCGTAATTAGGACCAGTTTTAGTTGGAAAGGCACGCACGATCCGTATTTTTCTTTGACCGTAGTGACCGTAGTTATATGTTGGTCTATATTAGTATTTTTATGCTATTGCGTCCACTAACATTAAATAAATGTATTATTATTATATCTTTTGACCATTTTCGGAATTCCATCTTCGAATTATCTGATTACATGGCTAATTAATAACATTTTTTGGTATTTTCAGCGATTTAACAACACTGGGGCTGAATCTTAATTCAACGGAGTAAGTGATTTTTTTTTTATTTGTTTTAACTGAAAAGGAATCGAACGCATTGCATGAATAGTTTTATAGTAATCTAAACTCGTAAAAGTAGAATATTTAGGCCCAATTTACACCGGAACTGCCCCTACTGTTTTTTTTAGATTTCTCCCACAAGAAGGTCCCAAAAGCCTGGTTTCTATTTGATCGCTCATATTGTTCAATCACTGGAAACTTTGCATTTTGCAATGAGAGCCATGCCTGAGGGCGATCAAATGGAAACTACTCTTTATGCTTATCAGCGATCGCGGCGACACGAGCGACACCCTGTCGATGAGATAGAGTTTGCTCTATCCCAGCGACAGGAGCGATAACAAAATTGAATGTAAACATGAATTTCAAAAATCAGCGATCCCAGTGATGTTTCTGCGTATTTGCGCGTATTGTTTCACCGTGACAGTAACGGGGCCAAATGCAACGCGGTCGCCACATAATTTGCAAGAGCGATCAATTGGAAGCCTTAATTCTCCTCCGAGAGACAATAAAGGCGGATCATCTTACCAGGGCCCTCCCTATGTTTAAACAGGTTATCAGTTGTGGAAAAAACGTTAATACATGCAAAAAGGGCCAAACTTCTCATGAAACGGGAACATGGTTCCCCCCCCCCCCATAGTATTTCCAAACTTTGCTCCGTAGTATGTCAGAAAATGTCAGAAAAGCTGAATATTCTTTCTTCTGACTTACTATTTTAAAATGTGAAAGTTTTAGGTTAAAAGGTTAAGAAACGAGATGTCCATTTTAGAATCACATTTAACAGAGATTTGAATTTGAAAAACGTCTGGCATTAGTGCTCGTTAATCGTAACCACAGGGTCATTCTGTCTGGTCACTTTTCAATTCATGTCATTGACAACTTAAAAGCCACTCATAAAAAGGTACTGTCTGAAATGACTAAATTTTGACGTCGAAACATTTCTCGCACTATTACGCTATCAGGTTTGTTGGCAAGAGCATATTTATCGTGTTTGGCTTTTGGGGATTTGATTTTGAATTACAAGTTTGCTCATTTGATTCCTGATGTTATTGATTGAAAAGTGACACTTGCATTGTTAAAGCACAAGTTTGCTTACTTAATTCCTGACACAATTCATAGTTATAGACGACCAGGAGGTGCGATAGAGTAATATAATATAGACAAGGGTAGAAAAAGTGATGAGTTTTTCGTCGTTTTCGCTCAGGGATAAGTGACATGTTTTTGTGGTTTTGCACATTCAGTAACCCATGGTTTTTTGGAGGAATTTCCTTGACCCTTTCACCCCGTGAAGGGCCATATGGCCCATTGACAAACACCGTAAAACGTCATTCTTACAGGAGGTAAATGCAGACAGAACTTTAATTTAAGACATTTCAACGTCAATTTATCGTTAATTAGTTTAGTTTGAATGTGTTACCCCCTGCAAAATTAAAGTTGCATATGAATTGCCTGTTTAACAGAAATAAATCCAGGTGTGGAAGGGTTGAAATGCTGATATAAAAAAATACTAGACCGAGCGTGTATTGCTCAAAATATTAATCCGCTTAAAATGTTTAGATCAACGTAATAGATCTTCAATAAGCTTCGTCTGCTGTTTAAGACCAAGAATGAAAAATATAGAGACGTGCGATTTACCAACAAAGAAGCAAATTCTCTTTTTAGTGTAGACAAAGAATGAAATTCCAGTAAATTGTCATTTTTGCGCGTTGTACGTCAATGATAATATTGTGGCAACATGATGTGTAGAACTTTGAGAATTTACTCAGAAAACTAGTGTAGTAGGTACTTTAGTTTTCTAAGTACATTGTCAACATTTCAGATATTATGTAGTTATATTGATATAGTTATGTAGATGAAGCACAGATTTGCATTGCCTTGGCAACCGACCAGTAGAAATACTTTTGCAGCCCAGAAAAATGATGAGTGGTATTTTTTTAAGTACGGAGATCGAGATTTTGGTTGGGTTTATTTTTATTATACATATAACGTAAAGATATAATTTAAACAAACACCGGAATTACAGTAAAATCCGGCCAATAAGAAACTGACTTATAAGAATCCACAGACTGATTTGCTGTTCAAAATTTATAAATTATTTTTGAAAATTGATTAAAAGTGTTAATCTGGTTGACAGAAATCATTTCAGATAATAGATGAGCATTGCTATGATTTTTCTATCACATTATTGGCAGCATACATCTGCCCAACTGTATTAAACTTGCCAAAATATTAAGAAACTGGACAGGCTGATTTTCAAAAACCTGTTTCTAATTAGCGGGTTTTTATTGTATGTAAAGAGATTGCATTATAAAACGTAAAAAGAATTTAAATATAAATATGGAACTTTGAAAAAATGATTGTATTATTGAACATAAATAAGAACTTTTTACTGCCATATTTTCCGTTTATTGATAGGTCCACATTTTTTTTGTAGGAGTTTATATCACACGTTCGGTTCACCTTTCTCGGACACTACTTGTCGACCGCATGAAATTGGTAAGATATTTATTTGGGTGCACGTTTTTATTTATAAGAATCTTTTTATAAGAAACTCATTGGTAAAACCCACGAAAATTTAAGAAACTTTTACTAGTGAATGAAAAATTGCTAAGAAACTTCTGAATTTTTTTAATGAAGATTACATAATGCTTAATGATTTAATGAAGAGGACATTATGTTAGATGATTGATTCAGTGAAGACTTTTCATCCTGTACAATATATACCCATTCTTTAAAAAATGTTTTTGTTGAAAAAAAGAATGCGTAGTTAAAAACCAGAATTTTCTATATTAACAATTTTCTATACAAACTTTTGAGAAACTTTTACTAGTGAAAAGTGGTCCATAATGGTCCAAAATTAAGAAACTTTCATTAATGGAGCCTTATTCAGGTTTCTTATAAGTCAACCACTTATTCAAGTCAACCATTTGATGTATTTGTTATTTTATTCAATAATTTTAATAGCGATTTTAATAGGGATTTTATTCAAAATGTTCCCTACGAGTGTTTACAGAAGCACCAGAAAACTCCTGCGAGAATATGATATACATTTTGACCTTTGTAGACACACGTTTTTATCGTTTTTAATATATTAAAAAGTAAACCGTGTGAAAAAAGATTGATCGGTATTATTGCTGAGTCCCTTGATAATTATAAGAACATGTGCGCTTATCATCGCGAAAACATTAAAGAATTGACCAGCCTTTCGAGAGCTCTTTTTTTCCCTTCCAGCAAAATCTCTCATAACTATTCGGAATGACATAACGACCTTTGGCCAAATGCATTTTCACATACAAATTATACTTATGTCTACATAAAATACCTTTAACCCTTTTACAACAGGCAAATCCTATGGAAGTTATATTTTGCAGGGGGTAGCACATCCAAGCAAAATTAATATACACGATAAATTTACGCTTAAATATCTGAAATCAATATAAAGTTCTGCCCGCATTTACCTCCTGAAGGTATAACGTTTAACGTGGTTTGTCAATGGGCCATCTGGACCTTCCCGGGGTGAAAGGGTTAATGATGTCAAATGTTTTACACTCTTTTTTATAAGAATCCAGTTTATAAGAATCATCAGGCTCAAATCCCACATCAAAATATTTTCTACACGTCACTATTCTCAATGTAGTTATCTGAGAAAAATAAACCCAATCATTCATTTATAGCCGTTTGTCTAAACATTTTTAGGAGATTGCTCATTAATTTTCGTGAAATTAATACTTACAAACAAGGTTCTAGTTGAAGATTTTTGTTATTATTGTAGAATAATTTTTGATTTATAAAAAAAGTGTGTACAACAAAGGTATGAATCAGCTTACGTTTAACTTTTTCACTCAGCTGTTAGATTTTATTTTGGCTACAATCAACTTTGCAGAAATGTATTTTGAGGCATTTATTTCGACCCTCGTGTGTATTGTTTTTAGATTATCACGTGCCTCCTGAATACTTAGTGAACACATGCATACGTATTGTTTTTAGATTATCACGTGCCTCCTGAATACTTAGTGAACACATGCTTACGTATTGTTTTTAGATTATCACGTGCCTCCTGAATACTTAGTGAACACATGCATACGAGACAGACTAGCAAGCATCAGGCTGAGTCGGTATTGCGAAGATCTTCTTTTCTACTTGTATTATACGAATTGTGGTGATATTTTACAACTGGCTGCAGCTGCCGAATTGTAAGTGCATGTTTTACAATACTACACAGACATTTGTGTTATTTAATAAAATCTTCATTGCTCTCGTTTTTAGGGTATTTATTTGAAGCAAAATACACCCGATATACTATGGAGGTATACGCTTGATATACTATGGAGGTTGGCTTTCAATGGCATCGGCTCGAAACTGGTTCCAATTTCATCACATTTAAAGCACGGGAACCGCGACAGACATTGTGTTATTTAATAAAATCTTCATCGCCCTCGTTTTTAGGGTATTTATTTGAAGCAAATTGCACTTGATGTGCTATGGAGGTTGGCTTCCAACGGCATTGGCTCGAAACCAGTTTCAAGTTCATCACATTTGAAGGGTGGGAACCGTTTAAAATTTAGGTCAAAAGAAGCTACATTGTGATACAAGCAGCAACATACCAGACGAAAAAAGACACACATAAAAAACAAAGACGGTAAACTATTTACAAAAGGATATGAATATTAATCCTACATTCTTTGGGCCTATAATACTCGTTATATGAGCAAATAAAAAAGCAAGGTCCTCTAGGCGTGCTAGGTGATTTATTTCTTCTTTTCATTCAACACCCTTGCAAGGAACTCGTGGCTGAGATTTGCTAAATCAGCAACTTGAAAACAAGGAACAGGAAACAGGAAAAACTTCTTACGATAGCAACAAAAGAGCTTTGAATGCAACAATAACCAGCACGTTATACATTTATTTTTCATAGAAGCTGTTAGCCTCATCATCGGATAACGTTTTATTTCACTTTAGCAATGTTGATATAAAAATTAGTTCCGTGACAAGGAACAAGATAACGACGTTTATATGCTTTCTTTTTACAGAGAGATCAAGGAGCTATAGCCTCAGTTTCAGATGACTGTTGTATATAAATAGAGCACGAATCCCGCTTTATATAAATAGGGCGAACTTCAAAACGAGACTCTCGTTGAAAGTGAAAGGTGGTCGAATTCGTGGGCCTACGCCTCATTGATCTGAAATTCAAATACGAACTCGACATCACACAAATCGATTGATTGGCAAATAAGCTGGAAAGTTGGCGAATTATTCGTATCTAAACCGCATTCCAAAACTCAGATTTATTGATCTAAACTCAAATACAAACTAAATCACACATATATTGGTTGGCACATACTACCAGGGTGTGTAGCTCATCCCCATTGACAAATTGCATTTCAACCGCAAGCTTTTGGCGAAGGATGAGTCTATCTGCTCTTATTTTAACCAAACGTTGAAACAATCAAATTTTTGCCAACCAGACACGCTACAGATCAGACTGAATTAAATTATGTCTCAACTGTTGTTATGTTATTTTATGTCTGGAGACACTGGTTTTTTTTTATTAGAAACCTGGCTCTACTTGTGAAAGTTTCTTGATTTTGGACCATTTTTTTTCCAATTTCCAGTTAAAGTTTCCTAAAATTTTCGTAATTGTATATAAAAAATTCAGTTTTTTTACTATGCATTTTTCTTTCAACGGAAACATTACAAAAACTGGATAATTATTGTACAGGATAAAAGTCTTAGTCATCTAACATCATGTTCATTCTAACATCAAATTAAAGAAATTATTTTTATGACTCATTTTGAAAGAAATCAATTTGCAGGCAGAAACTGATGATAAAAAATTAACAATATCAATTCTAAAACAACATTGCTCCCATTGTGTTATTCTACACTGAAGATTTCAAAAGTTTTAATTTTCATGTGTTTCACCAGTGAGTTTCTTATAAAAAGTTTGGAGCATAATTGCTTTCTGGTCTGTTTGACTAGACTTGTTACTATAGCATTACCAATATTACTCATAATAGATGGGATGTACTACTCGTCGGACCCAAGACCCCACGACCCCGGGCCCGACGACCCCGGACCAACTATTATGCATAATAGATTGGTTCACTGGTTGTTGGCATCAAGCTATTCAGCAGCCATAGCAGGTGTTGCCAGTCTATATTTCGACGTTTATTCGTGACTCCTGTTTCCCGTGAAAAGCATAGCTTGGCCGCCATTTTCCGAACATCATTTCATCGTTTCCCACTATTAAAGTACAGTCGACTCCAGTTGATAATAACCGGAGTATGACTGTAAGCGGACTGACTATAACCGTCGATTGTTCTAAAATTTTTGCTGAAAGTTTCTGAAAAGAGCTTTTTATTGTTTGATAGAGGACGTTCTTCACTTTGTACGCTCAGGTAAACACTCGAAATAACAATAACAATGTGTAGTTATCGAGAGGGGGCAGACTACCTTTAAAACACAAGAGCGAAAGAAGAAACATTGCGAATTTCTTTTGAATGCATTTCATCTTGCACGTTACAATATTATATAATGATATATTAACAAATTCTTAATTCAACCAGACAAATATTATTCGTTCTTAAAACACATTTCAAAATATCTGCCATCAGAAATTGCATTCTGACAGTGTTTTGACTTTACATTCATATGGCGACAAAAACATAAAATCAATTTGTCGTGAATTTGATTAGAATTGATGTTGTTAATTTTTTTATCATCAGTTTCTGATTGCAAATTGATTTCTTTCAAAATGAGTCATTAAAATGATTTCTTTCAAAATGATTTCTTTCAAAATGATTTCTTTCAAAATGATTTCTTTCAAAATGATTTCTTTCAAAATGAGTTATCCAATTTTTTCTTTCATGGAAAAACTGCTTTGCAACTGTTCAATTATCGTAATTTCTAAACAAGTTCAGTTTCTGTCAAACCGATTGATTGTTTTGAAAACTGTGCCATATGCAGGCAAATTGTTTAGACGGGAAACGGAAAACTTATTTCGAAAGCATTCTTAAAGGACCGGATCCTTGCTCTCCAGCTGATTGAGACTCGGTGAATTCTCAGAAAGCATTTTAATCACAATTTTCATCTAATTGCAATTGCTATTTCAGTTCAATATTTTACTTAAACCCAGGCCAAAGCATTTAGCCGTTCCAACATGCGGAAAAATGTTGGCTGCAATGTTGGTTT
Source organism: Phacellophora camtschatica (assembly GCA_036873815.1). Lineage (NCBI taxonomy): Eukaryota > Metazoa > Cnidaria > Scyphozoa > Semaeostomeae > Ulmaridae > Phacellophora > Phacellophora camtschatica. Next base: position 20,581 of record JAYJMH010009074.1, read on the forward strand.
TAATTTTGGATACGTTTGACCAAGGCCTTATTACTTTTTCCTTTAAAAAAGAGGTTTCGTTCTGATAAGCAGTTATTTGAAAAGGATCGGTTTTTAATGTCGTAGAGAGCTTTCCGTTTTAAGGACAGATTACCAATGTCTTGGGCAAGATTTTGTTATCACAATGAGGAACTTCTTGATTGAAATAAAACCTCATTAACAGGATTTATTTATAATTTCCTTGACACACTTTTTCAAAAAACTACGGCTGGAGTGTTTAGTAGCTTTTTTAGTTTCGTAGCTTTTCCAAACATTGATAATTTCTTGAGAGTTTCTGAAGCTCTAAAGAAAAACAGATTCGGTAAAAGATCCAAACTGAAAATGGAGAAAATATTTGCAACCACGCCCTTCAGTCACTTGGAAACGCCCAGTTTGTTATTGTTTCCACGTTTAACATGACAGTACTTTTTAAAATCAGAATTGAGAAATTAGTGCTCTTCTTGCTGAAAAGCTCCCCTTAAATGTTTCCAATACGCATGCAGCCTCATTCCCAGGCATATTTCAAAGCGCAACAACTCACTGCTTGCCTTACTTTAATAAGTTTTGATTGCCCAAATAATGTTCGCCCATGGTTTGAGAAAGAATTTCATTTCAGCAAACATTCCCATTGTGCACCATTTTGTTGTTGACCAATCTACACTCCTTCGCCGGTTTACCCATATCTTCACTCATATCGATTGTTTTATATATATAATATTAACAAGTTCATTATAAAAATACAATTTCCTGGTAAGACAATATCCATCAGTCATAACTATGGTTAAACATACCTGTATCCATGAGTATTCTTGTTCACCACCACCCCTTGAACTGTTAAGCTAAAATAGGATTTTAATTTAAGAACCTTACTAGGTTGAATTCAAAAATGCAGGTTCTTGTATGAGGGTTTACTGTAGCTTTTCTTGTCATACAGAAAATTTCTGACAACTTCTGCAAGAAATATGAAAAAATTGGGTCTATCACTGTTTTTCTAATCATCGAAATGATCACTAGGCTGACCATAACTATGGCATTCTTTAGAGAGCTGACCATACCTACGTATTGATTAAGTAAATAGATTGAGTATAACGAATCATAAAATAACAACTATCGTCATTCTTCAGGTTTTCCAGAGACTGGCGGTATCACAAAGACGAAAGGGTGTGGATAACTAGAGCACCTGGCATGGACCCTCAAGTTAAAACGAGCTCTTATGAACGAGGCACGTATTATTGTTTTGACTACCATAGCTGGCGAAAAGTTGCCAAGGAATTCCATGTGGACTATGATAAACTGGAGGAAAAGCCGACATTAGGCATTCAGGCCCAGCAAAGTGTAGCTTGAAGCGTTTATTAGACAGAAGAGGTATACAGATGTAAATTGTGTCAGAATAATGAGATCATAATCGTCTTGAATTAAATTTATGTTAACGTTTTTTGTTTGAACTATCATTGACTTTGTCACTGGCTGTAAAGTTCTTGGTCATCTTGACAGTACTGGTATTTGGACTTACTGCACAAGCCGCATTCTGACTCTTTGGTTTACCTGCGGGCGCCACTTTGAGTGGACTGGGGAAGAGCGGCCAAAGTTAAGGTGGGCGGGAGCGAGTAATGGGAATTATGTAGAGAGGATAACTGGTACTCCGTTTTCACTTTAATTCGTTTTTGGTTATGAGAACACAGTCGGTTTGAAACCTCATTAAAACATTTTTAAAAATTCCAATGCAGCTTGAAATACATTTATATGGTAATCTTTCAAGAATTGGCTAGGAATGGAAAGAATCGAATCGTTTCTGCTGTGTGAGTTTTATCGGTAATTGCCCTCTCCAGTTTCAAGTGTTTTGAAGTCTGGCGAGGAGTCAGTCCCTCAAGGATCTATTCTTGGTATACTTTTTCTAAAATTTTCAACAATACACTCATTCCAGATTATGATACTGTTTAGAAAGAATGGAAAGAATCCAACTTAGTTCTTTAACCTTGGATGAATACATTATGAATACATTTTGAATACATTACGAATACATTTTGAATACATTACGAATACATTATGAATACCACTGTTTTCTAGGCTCTATCAAGGTTCCTCTCGGATCTTAAATAAATCATATAGAGCACTGCTGTAGACTTGCCCCAAGTCTATTTCTTCTTAATGCAAATTGAGAACTGAGAATGTCACAACAAACGGAGGAAATTCAAAAGAAAAAATGAGGAAGATGAAAAAGACAAAAAACGTAAGGAAAGATCCATTATTTCCCCATTAATCTCCTCCTCAGCTTCCTTCGTTTATCTCAAGATGGCAGTCAACTGAAATTGGTTCGAATTTTGTTATTGACAATACTGAATTTTTAGTTCCACATAAGCTGGAAATTTTGAAACCATTCTCGAAAATTGCCGACACTGGCTCAAACTCTGGACATTTAAAAACGTATTACTGGTGTAGCCTGACTATATTTCAGATCACACTTCAGATGTCAGCTCACAACAACTGCTGAAGTTGACGAGAAAATATTTGAAAGAGGGATTGGCTCCTGTCTTTCACTTTTTCAGGAGAAGATTTATTTTAAGCTGCTTAATTTAATCGTTTGGTGAATGTCCTTTTCTTAAAGAAAAATGTGAAATGCTTTAAAAAGTCTACATTAGGGCTTTGATTCCCAATCAGCACTGAGAAGACATTCTTATGTTATGGCCTCTTTATTGGTTGCACAGCTTGTGTATGACTTCACATCTCCAAGGAAATAGGCTCTTGGATTCCCTCTGTTGCAGTCCTTTATTTTTTGGATCTATTTCCCTAAAGTGTTTACTTTCTCTTTCATAAAAGCTACCTAGAACTTTGTTCTTAATGTCGCAAAAATAATTTTTAAAACTACAAAGTATGCAAGAAATTAACATCAAATACAGCTGTCTATTGAACTCATTAAAAATGCTGCATTTTAATGACACAGAAAAATGCTGAACGTCGAACTGAAAAAGGCCGACTGCACTTTTGCAAGCATCTACTATAATTGAATATTATGTCTATTACTTTAGCAGCATTTGGTTTGGTTTTTCAAAATAGCCTCAAATTACCCCCATACTTCCTATTGGTTAATTTCCATTTTGAATGCTTTTGATGTGCTGTATCACAGCACATTATCCTGACATTTTGCTGTAATCAGTGCTTTTATATTGCAATTTTAACATTCTTTGCAACAATCGGGCAGGATGCTTAAAGAAATCATCGATTCGAAATTAATGATTTGAGGTAACGATGCTTTCCGTTCTTGCCAGTGCACCATCCTTTATTGAACATCTGAGGATTGTTGTGATTAGGCTAAGTATATTTGCTGATAACGGAAAGGGGCGGCGCTAGGGGTTTACCCGACATGGGGCTCCGTTCCCTGACAGTTGTGGGGCCAGAGCTTAGACTGAAAGTCGTAGAGCATGTCACCTTTTGGGGATAAAGTCATGAAATTTCCCGAACGGTCTCTGAGGCCGATTTTAACAAGATTTTTGATCGGAAGCTTGGGTAGCTATTGGACCTATTTGTGCGTATTGCCTTTGCTGATATTAGCTACCTTGGTCTTATAATAATAATAATAATAGAGTTCTTTATACAGGGTTACCTATTCAGCAACAAAAGTGCTGTTATCAATGAGGGCCCTGTTAAAACATAAAAGGTCTTAGAAAAAACATAAAATTAAAATTGAGTTAGTTACTCTAAAGTTTTTA